>CAAKHD010011723.1:2125-21632 GCA_901007705.1 Fistularia tabacaria
GATAGATAGATGATGGATGGATGAATGGATGGATGAATGAATGGATAGATAGATAGATAGACAGATAGATAGAGGAATGGATAGATAGATGAATGGATAGATAGATAGATAGATAGATAGATAGATAGATAGATGATGGATGGATGTTAACTCAGTGATGTTCCAATGAGCTCCTCAGATGTTGGTTCAGTCTTTGAACGGGTCGATTCCTTTGAATGTGTTTGAATCTTCCAGCTCCTCCTCCTTCCAGAGGATCTGTATCTCCCAGGCTTCATGAAGCCCTCATGTCTTCTTCAGCCCGCTCCTGTTCTGTGTCGTTTTGGACCCGTGTTCTGCCGTGTTCAGACTGGAGTGTGTGAGCGGACGGCGGCGGACACATTATTCTTGACTGGTGCACCGAGAGCCTTCCCTCAGGCGGAAGTGAAAAACACGCTTTCCCCAAATGTGGTCAGTTATTTATTGCAAATGTTTCTGAGCAACCATGTGACGCAGCCGCGCTTCCTGCCGGAGGCCGGGAGCTCGGCCTGGCTCAGGAGGCTTCGGACGCGCGGTCATGAGTTGTCATGAGCCCCTCGGAGGCCGGGAGCGGGCCGTGCGGTCCTCTCATCGCAGCAGATGGGCTTCCAGCTTCCACCGGGCGGAGGTGTGGGGTCACGATGGATGGATGGGTAGACCTTCCACCGGGCGGAGGTGTGGGGTCACGATGGATGGATGGGTAGACCTTCCACCGGGCGGAGGTGTGGGATCACGGAGTGTGATGTCACACAGGAGGAGGACGCCGGCGTTATGACATCACATGCTGGGATCGCGGCGTGTGTGAAAGCTGCAGTGAGTGCGTCCAGCGCTCTGCGGCGCTGGATGTTTGGTTTTCCAGTGTGTGTGTGTGTGTGTGTGTGTGTGTGTGTGTGTGTGTGTGTGTGTGTGTGTGTGTGTGTGTGTGTGTGTGTGTGTGGTGTGTGTGTGTGTGTGTGTGTGCGTGCGCGCTCCCGACTTGTTTGCCGTGCCGATTGCGTCAGAAAAGAGTGAATGGCTCGAAGCTGTCCTCGTAAAGTGTAGAGTTCCTGTTCCACATCAACAAGTATTGGGAAACAGGTACGTCGGGAGGCATCCGGAGCCGCTGCCAGATCAGATAAACGGGTCAGCGGGGGAGACGGTCACTGACTTGGACCGTCGCCCTCTGAGGCAACGGCGGCCATCACAGAGTGAAGCAAGAGGCCGAGAAGGTGATCAGGGAACCCCTGCGACGTACAGGAGAGGTTGAAATGGAGGAGCGGGTGGCTGGTCGCACCGGGGATCTTGATAGGACGCTGGTCGTGACGCCACCATGTGACCGGCCTTTGATAGGATTGTGCAGATGTTGGACCGGCGGAGCAGATCCCCCGAACAAAGCGGAACATTCCCGGACAAAAGAAAAGCCGTGTTTGCTCAGCTGCCGGCAGGTAGAAGAAACGGTTGCAAACATCTCGGCGCGTGGAGACCGCGCTCTGGTAGGACACGGTCTCGTCGGACATGGAGGACAAAGGGCCGATGGCAGTCAGGCCCGAGGGAGAGCAGCACGACGTGAATGCCAAACGCTATAAACCTCGCGGAGGAAGAAGAAGAAGGAGAAGAGCGCCCGACGCCAGCCACCACAAAACCTCACCAAAGAGGAACAGGCAGTACACAGATTTCTGGAATTACAGTGAAGTAAAAAGTCATTAACATTGTTGAACAGAGAACTTTTTCCCTTCTCGCCGCTCGGGATTTCTGCACACCCAGACTTCAAGGCGGTGGGAGGGGTGGTCGGCAGGAAGGTTCCAGAAGCTCCGGGAGGTCCGCGGATACGGTGCGTGGAGTGAATCCCTGCTCTGCAGCTCTGTCAGCGCGGACGCTGAGGGGTGGAACAGGAGCACCACCAGCGGTGGGGCATGGAAGCTTGGAAGCTTGGAAGCTTGGAGGCTTGGAGGCTTGGAGGCTTGGAGGCTTGGAGGCTTGGAGGACAACTTGCTCCTTCACCTTGAAAAGAGTCACTGGAGCAGCCAGCGAGGATGCTGCCAGGAGACCCCAGCGTGGACCCAGAGCCACATCATCTCCCAACACCTCGCGGTTCTTCTGTAGGACGCAAGAGAGAAGCTAACACACGGCGCCTAGCTTGGTTTTATAGAATGCATGGATGGAACGGTGAATCCCAGCAGAGGACGTCTGGAGCTGCAGAGCGACCTGCGGGGAATCTGACCTTCAGCTTCATCTTCTCTGATGGATCAGCGGCGCCAACCGCCAGCGAGCAGAGAACAGGAGCGAAGCGAAAGGCCAGCATTTTAAATAGAAACGAGAGGAAGCCGAAAGGAACGCGGAGAACCCAACGGTCCGACCGATGACATCTGAGAGATTCGGCAGTCGATTCCAGCCAGCGGGAGAGAAGCGGCGGGTCGAAACGCTGGGTAAACACAGAGGGAACAAACACTTTGAAAACACATGTGCGGCGCTGGAAGGCAGCAGCGTGATGTGGCAGGCGAGGGGAGGGGAGGGGCCCCATCAGCCGGAACACACACCTTGGACGCGGGACAGCCGGGCGGCGGGGAGGGGGCGCCGGCCACGACGCCAACAGTGGTCGCTGCTGTCGCTGAAATGTGTGCCAAAGGTCGTTTTTGGACTTCGCGTCGAACACAGGGAGCTCCGCCCCCACGTGCCCGTCCCCATGATGACGGGGAACATCGGAGCGGGGACGGCGTCCCTCGAGCGAGTCCCCCGGTCGCGCCCTGCGGGCTCCCGGACCGCCTGCCCTCGGTCCGCGGGAAACGAGGGCTCCCCGGACCCGAGCTCCTCGGATTTGTGAAACTGCAGCTAAATAAAAACGCCAGAAGAAGCGTGAAAGAACACAATGTGCGGAGCCAAGAAATGTCGCGTTCCTCGACCGAATCTCTCTGTAAAAATTGCTGACAGTAATTATGATGCAATGGTGGTATGTCGACATGAGAGAGGCTTTTAATTTGACTCCCTGTAATTGTGAGGCTGCAGCCCAGCGCTGCCTCGCAGCGCCCGTGGCTCCTGAGCCATTTCACCTATTTTTACCTCCAGGGACGACCAGAGAAATGTGTCAAAGCCGTTCCGTCCAGCCGTTCCGCCTCACCTTGGAACTGCGTATCCATGAGAGTGTGTGAGTGTGTGTGAGTGTGAGTGTGTGTGAGTAAAGATAATGATCCTTTTCGGCATTCTTGCAGTTCCCCTTTCAAACAACGGCGTCAGTCTTTGTCAAAAGAAACAGAGCATCAAATCCCCATTGAGATGCATTCATTCGTTCATTATCTCAGTCGGGGTCACAAGGGGCGGAGCCTATCCCACCTGTCATTGGGGCGAGAGGCGGGGTTCACCCTGGACCCGTCCATCACCGGGACACACAGAGAGACATCCAACCATTCACCTTCTCATTCACATGTCTGGACAATGGAGGGTCTCCATGAACCTCCATCTTGTTTGGACTGTGGGAGGAACCCGGAGAACCCAGAGGAACCCCACGCAGACACGGAGAGAACATGGAGACTCCGCACAGGAAGGAACCCTGTGGGAATCCAACCATGGGGGGACCTTCTGGCTGCGAGGCAGAAGCTCTGCAGCACCGTGCCTCCAGCTGCCATCATCAGTTCTTGAAATTAGAGCTGTCATGCCACCTTGTGGAGTTTATTTTCACTACATGCACACACACACTCACACACTCACACACACACACACATACAGATACACAGTGAAAAATGGAATCGTCCTTCCACTTTTTGAGAAGGTTCATATAGAGAAGCAAGAGGAAGAAGGATGGCAGGTATTTTTCCTGTCGTTGCCTGAAAGCTGCTGGAAGCTGGAAATTGTTCCCCTCTGGATTCGGCTTGATTTTAAACACTCCCATTAATGAGAGCAGGTCAGGAGACCCTTCAGGACTGTGTGAACAATGTTTGCTCTGAGCTTCTCCACTGAAAGATAAAAAATAATAATAACACATCATATTTGTGCAGCTGGAACAGGTGTGGAGGTGTTGATAAGGTGAGCAGCGACCCGTTGGGATCCATGGACAGCAGCTGGAGCAGCTGAAGGCCCGGGGAGGTGCTCTCTCGGCGGGGGCTCCGCTCCAGATCCCTGGAAGAGCTTCTGAAACGAGGAGTTTGGGCAAAGATAGGCCTCAGGAGCTCGCAGTGAGCGCCACCTTTCAGCCGTAGCGTTCGGCTCCCGAGGGCTGAGGTGGATTTGTTGTTCCAAAGGGTTCCTGGAACACAACATCCAGTTAAAGGGTTCCCCACGCTCAGCCGGCAGAGAAGAACTCCAGGAGTGGAAAAGAAGAAAACATCATTCTCCGTGTGAAATAGAAAAGCCCGCTGGCTGAACGTATGAACTCTTTTGTCTTTTAGCCTAGCCCTCAGTGTGCTTGTGCCGTATTCCTCTGGGAGACCTTTGCAGCAGAAGTCACGGAGGACGCGGTGGATATGGACTGGCACCTCCGAACTTGATGATAGAAAGGCCCGGAAACACGAGAATACGCCCACGAAGGGTGGTTTGACCCCAGCCTCACCGTGCAGCTCCAGTCCTTTCGAGAAACATCTGCTTTGAGTGTGTGTGGCCGTCACAGCCGCACTGTGACCCTCTCAAAGACACTCGGCTCCTTCGTGCCGGACAAGCGTTATTTGCAGCTTCGGGGCAGGAGAGTCGGCCGTAGGGTCGCCACACGTCCTCCTCCCCTGAAACCTGTCCTCTTTCCATGTCCTGTGCGGGAATGGGAACGGAGGCAGGGGGTTAAATGAGAGAAAGAGTCCGGAATTCATTCTTTCTCAAAGGGCCATTCGAAGTGTGCCTGAACGGACTTGCGCGTTGCACGGAATACTACGGTACACCGCGGTACTGCTGTACCGTAACGACCGCTCTACGTGCGCATCGCAATTTCAAAGACCTTTTGTGGATGAGCAGACGGTGCAGGTCGGACGAGCTCTGCAGGAGAACGTGGGAGGAGACGCCGCTGAAGACGTGTGTTTGTTGTGGGGCTAATGTTTCACAATTCAAAGAATTACTCAGAAGAGACGGGATAATATTTGGTTAAAACAGGATTTTCCAGTAAAGAACATGTTTTGTTTTGAACATCATGCCACAGATTGTTATTCTTCTGTCATCCTCTTGTTTATCTTTTGTGGTGTCCTGGCGTCGAATGAGAGGAAAGGTGGAGAAGACAGAGGTGAGGGCCGATTCGTTGTCCGGTTTGAAGACACTGAGGAGAAGACCGCATGCAGAGCTGGAGGCAGCAGAGTGGAGATGTGGAGGTCCCTCGTCGGGATTGAGGCATCTGTCAGAGGGACAGCACATGGTAGATGTTCTGGAGATAAAGTCACAATGAGATGGTTTGGACATGGACAGAGGACCGATGGAGAAGATCTGTGGAGCTTCCAGGCAGGAGGTCTGGAGGAGGACCAGAGAGGAGGTTCATGGATGGAAGGGAAGAGTTGGTGTGAGAGGAGGACTTTAGATTCCTGGGTGTCGTGATCGACAACAGACTGGACTGATGATCCAGGAAGGGAATGAGCAGACTGGACTTCCTCACGAAGCTCCCATCCTTTCCTGTATGCAGCAAGATGTCGGAGATCTTCTATCAGTATCATGTTCTTTGCGGCTGTGTGTTGGAGGAGCAGCATGAGGGCCAGAGACTCCTGCAGGCTAGACGGGGTCACCAGGAGAGCCAGCTGCTTGCTCCATCTCGGGATGGAGAACTGTGAGAACGTGGTGGAAAGGAGGACGTCCGTCATGGACAACCCTTAACACCCCCTCCATCTGACACTGGACGGACAGCGGAGCAGCTTCTCCTGCAGACTGTTCCAGCTCGGCTGTCCGACGCAAAGACACAGGAAATCTGTCCAACCTCATGTCATCAGCAGATACAACAACTCGCTCTAATCAGGTACAGCGAAAAAAAATAAATCCACTTGCCACTTTGCCCATTATTTATTCCTCCATTTTTTTCCTCAGATTATATTTTGTACTTTAACACTTCAGAGTTTATTCATTTGTACATTTATTTTTAATTTTGTCTCGTCCTTGCATGTCTTTTGCTGCTGCTGCAGAACAATTTCCCAACCATGGGATCATTGGAGCACATCTCATCTCCTCAGGAGAGGGTGCAGACGGCTGTTTGTCTGTGGAGAAGAAGAAGAAGAAGAAGAAGAAGAGGAAGAGGAAGAAGAAGAAGAAGAAGAAGAAGAAGAAGAAGAAGAAGAAGAGAGGAGTCAAACTTTCAATCTATTTCAATTGACACAATTTTTCCAGCGAACCTGTAGTCACGTGACAGGAGGCCGGTGCCGCGTCACGTGACACGAGGCTGTTGTTGTGTCACGTGAGGCGCGGCTCGTCCATGATGGCTCCGGATGAGCGGCCCAAAAACCGCCGCTCGCCCGCTGACAGGCGTCAGTAAAGTCGCGCAATGGACGGGGGACCTTTCGACCTTCACATGCTTTCCGATTCGTGAAGTTGTCGCTGCATGTTCAGCCTGCGTGAGGCCGACGGTGCGACGTTAGCTCCCGGCTAGCCAGCTAGCCAGCTAGCCAGCTGTCAACGGCTGCGTGCTCAGAGGAGAGAGAGGTAAACATGGCAGTGTTCTCCGGACACGGCGGACAGGTGTTGGTATTTGTAGCTCCAGAGGAGTCCCGGGAAAGCCGTGTGACTCTATGACAACTATGACGCGAACATTTGTCGGAGCGGGTTTGCATCTGTTGAATGGGAGCTATTAGCCTTTTTGGCTAATCGTTGTTTCCGAATGTAGGGGTTTCGTAAGTGGAGCCCTGAAGTCCTCGGTGAGGTTGACGTCCCGCACACCTCTCTGCGGCCACCGAAATACACTCTTGGTTTGCCTTCAACTCTACGATCACTCAGCGAACTTTGAGCAGATTACATGTGTTTCCAGCCTGGTTGAAGGCAACAGTGATCTCCTTTCAGGCTCTGTGAAACCCTGATGACTTCGATGGTGAATTGGTAAAGAATCATGTGAATTTAGTCGTAAAAACCCCCCAAAATGAAGATCGATTTCTCCTCTCTTTTTATGACCGTGTTGAACACACGTTGGTACTTTTCAGGTTGGGATTTGAAAACTAAGTGAAGTGACAGCCTCTTAGTGGATGGATAGAATTACTTCAGATGAGTGAGGAAGTGAGGAACATTGAAGTCATGTGATGGCAGCCGTCTGGATCCTTGGGAGTGGGAACCAGTCATGTGCTAGACGACGTCACATCACTGATTACCGAAGCCTCCTGTCTCCCTCTGCAGAAAATGATGGGCTCTAAACTACAATAAGATATTTGTCTTTGCGCGGGACTGCTTTTGTGTGTTTGACTGTTAACAACCGTGGTTTTTTTTTGAATGTGTCTTTCTCAAAGGGACAGACGGGTGAAGAGATTAAATCTGTCCGTCAGGATCGCCTCCTCCACGGAGATGTGAAAATCCCACCGAGCGGAGACGTGGAGGTGGATGCAGCCAGAAAGTGAGCATCTGTGAACACGCACCGGAGAGTCACCATGGATTGGCTTATGCAAGCGGTGGAGAGAGACTTTGGGGTTGACAGACGGCAGCAAGGCTCGGGAGCCCGTCCTCAGGAGCTGGTGGCTCTGGTTCCCGTCCGCTGGGTGATGGCACTAAGAGAGAGGAGGCTGACACGCTGCGCCCATTTCGACAGCGTCAGTGAGGCGGAAATCCGCACGTACCTCCAGTGTTCCCAGGTGAAATTACCGCCCGGCTGGACACGAGTGTGCATCCAGGGTTTGAGGAAAAGCAAGCTGAGCTACAGGTTGGCCAGAGACCCGTGCCATCAGCAGAGTGAATCCGCTGCAAAGGATTCCTACGTCAGAACTATGCAGTGTGTGTCACAGCAGAACTTCAGGTACGGCGCATGATTCACTTCCTGTCATTTCCAGACTATAAGCCGCTCCTTCTTTTCCCCCGCTCTCAACCCTGCGGCATATACATTGATGTGGCTAATTTATATATTTTTGGGGGGCTAATGAACTTCACGCTGCCATATTCCGGTGCGCTCAATAGTCCGGAAATGACGGACTATTAGGCTCAAAGGTTGTTTTCATTTGTCGGACAAACTACGTTTTCATCGCTTTCTAAAATCCTCATATTTTCCTTCTCTTCCGTGACATGTTTCGGTGCTACCTGAGTTGAAAAATGTGTTGTGAGCTAAAGTTTGAGTGAAACATTTGTCTTCTCATAGGAATCTGTGGCGTGAAGCTCATCACAGGCTCGTGCAGCCTTATGCAGGTGCAAATGAGCAGATGCAAGTTTTAGCCGTGGACGCAGTGCGGCACGCTTTACAAAAGCTCTTCAGCACGACGTTTATCTCGTCAGAGAGAGTATCGCCGTCCCTTTCTCCGGCCAGAGAGAGGGAGAAAGAAAACCTCCTCCCATCCAATCTGTCTAACTTTTCAAAGTCTCACTTTGAGAAATGCTGCCCAAATGTTCTCCCTGCAGAGTGTCTCCTGGAGACGGCAGAGATGCTTTACGTGGTTCTTCCGTATACGCAATACTCGCTCTATGACATTGTGTCCTTCAGTCCAGCCAAGCTGGCTAACAGCCATGCCAAAGTGTTGTTCATTCTCTATCAGCTGCTCATAGCCCTGGAGGCTTGCCATTCGTCCGGCCTGTCCTGCGGGAACCTCTCTCTGCTCGACGTTGCGGTCGATGACCAGCTGTGCAGTCATCTGAAGCTCAACCTCGCCCATTACGAGGAGCTCGGGATGGAAGGGGACGCCAGCCGTGACCCTGCTGGCAAACAAGTGCCAAAAAGTTCCCTTTCCAAGGTCGGCGTGTGCGTTAGCCAAGAGAACGAAGCGCTTTGCAGGGACTGCTTCCATGAGCTCCAGACGTCGGTCCTGGATTGGGTGCATGGAAGAATCAGTAACTTCTGTTACCTTATGGAACTGAACCGGCTCGCCGGACGACGAGAGGGTGACCCCAATTACCACCCGGTGCTCCCGTGGGTGGTTGACTTCACCGTGCCGTTCGGGAAATTCCGTGACCTCAGAAGGTCAAAGTTCAGGCTGAACAAGGGGGACAAACAGCTGGATTTCACGTACGAGATGACCAAAGAGGCTTTGGCAGCCGCGGTGGCCAACGGTTTGGGCGGCGGCGGCGTTGGTGGAGACCTCGGCGGTTCCGTTGTTGCCGGTAGCGTCGGCCCGTCGGAGCACCTCCACGTCCCTCATCACATATCCGACGTGCTCTCAGATATCACTTACTATGTCTACAAAGCCAGGCAGACGCCCAAGTCGGTGCTGTGCAGCCACGTGAGATCCCAGTGGGAGCCGAACGAATACCCCGTCAGTATGGAGCGCATGCAGAGCTGGACTCCCGACGAGTGCATTCCAGAGTTCTACTCGGACCCCTCCATTTTCCGCTCGATACACCCGGACATGCCGGACCTGGACGTGCCTTCGTGGTGCAAATCTTACGAAGAGTTTATCGAGGTTCATCGACGGCTTCTGGAGAGCAGAGAGGTGTCCCAGTATCTGCACCATTGGATAGATCTTACATTTGGCTACAAGTTGTCGGGTAAGGAAGCCGTCAAAGCCAAGAACGTGTGCCTGCACCTCGTCGACAACCACACCAACCTCACCACCTACGGCGTGGTTCAGCTGTTCGACCAGCCGCATCCTCCCCGCTTATCTCCCTCCCAGTACGCTCCGGCCGAGCCTCCTCTCCTGGGCCTGGCCGCTCTCAACGTGCCTTCTCTACATATCCCTCAAATGGACACGCCGGCTGACGGCGTGGACGGGATGGTGCCGGAGTCCATGGGGTGCGAGTCGAGCGGCTGGACCGTGGTGGACAGAGACGAGGATCTCGAGCAAGGCACCGAGGCCCTGGACTCGTTGGCGTCGACGGGGTCCGGTTCTTCATCTGCGCCACTGCCGAACACGGCTCCGACGGGTGCGGTGATGGGAGATCAGGCCGCGCTCGCCGTATCCCAGTCTCCGAGCTCGTTCGCCGGTGATTTCACAAGCGGCCTCGGCCCGGGCCTACGCGGTGCCATGTTACAAAGAGGAGGGTCGGTCACCAAGAAGCACACGGAAGGGGGTGTGACCGCCACGCATATGGACGACATCAAGATCATGCTTCCTGAGGGCTTCAACCCACTGCAGCCTCTGGAGGAGCTGGAGAAGCTGAACAACTTCCTGGTGAAGAGTCTGCACGCCGAGGTGTGCCGTCCGGCGGGATCCGCCGAACCCCCGAGAGACCGCGCGGCGTCCGAGCCCCGCCGCTCCGTGACCCAGCTGTACCAGAGGGACATGCAGGCCCTGGGGGTTCTCATCGCTGAGATATTCTATTCCTCCAAAGTTAGGGGGCTGAAACCGGGCGCGCCCCTTCGGCAGCGTTTCCAAGCCGTCTCCAAGCTTTGCTCTGCCGGCCTCCGTGACGTCCCTCTGTCTTTGCACCACGCGTTACAGAAACTGCTGCTGATCAACAGACACTCCGGAGCGGCACACGGGGAAGTCGCGTGCCGCCCATGTCCGCCCCTGTTCACGTACGACCCCATCTGCGATGGCCTCCCCCCTCCGAGCCCCTGCCAGTTGTTGAACTCCATCACCAGCCCCTTTCCTTTCCCTTCCTATTTTTCAGCACTTCATCGTTTTATCTTTTCCTACCACACCAAGATGGAGACGTGTAGCCTCCAAGGCAGGGACGTTGTCTTTCACCTCTGGCAGCAGTTGGAGACCCTTCTGCGGGGCAACATCACAGCCGAGGGACTCGAGATCCTCCTGCCCTTCATTCTGGCCCTCATGGTGGAGGAGTCTACCGCCGTGTACGCCGCTTGGTACCTGTTCGAGCCCATTTCCAGAGTCCTGGGTCCCAGAAACGCCAACAAGTACTTGCTGAAGCCGCTGATCAACGTGTACGAAAACCCTCACTGCCTGCGCTGCCGCTTCTATCTGTACACGGACTGCTTCATCCTGCAGCTCATCGTCAGACTGGGCTTGCAGTCGTTCCTGTCCAACCTCCTCCCCCACGTCCTTCAGGTCCTCTCCGGCTTCGAAAGCGGCAACTTGGGCTCTGGCGGAGAAGCGAGCAAAGAGCTAAGGGGTGGTGCGCCTCACCTGGGAGAGGAGGAGGAAGAAGAGGGCTTCCGGCGCAGCGAGGCGCATTCTTCGGCCGGGTCGGCGGGCAGGAACATGGGAGGCGGCAGCGGAGCGAGCGGAGGCGTCGGGGTCGGCGGAGACGCCGGGCTGGTCGACTACTCCTCCGGCATCAGCCTCGACGACCGGGTCTTCCTCTCTGAAGCGGAGGACTTTCAGAACGGGTTCTACGTCAACGGCGGGGCGGGAGCTGAGGCCTCCAAGCAGCAGAGCCAGAGCTGCGCCGCCAAGGATCAGGACCAGGAGTCTCTGAGTGTGGGGAAGCTCAGTGACAAAAGCAGCGCCAGCGAACTGTCGCTCGGCGACGGCGACTCCATGCGGGACCGAGCCAGTCTGAAATCGGCCGACAGCAGCCAGGACCTGAAACAGGCCAGCGAGGGCGAGGAAGGAGGAGAGCTGGAGGAGGAGGAGCTGACGGAGGAGAGCGACGGCAAAGGAGGGCCGGGCGACCATCCCGTCCGCACCCCGGAGCCGTCGGCCTCTGGAAGCGCCGAAGCCTCGGGAGCCGCCGCCCTGGAGGGAGGCTTCGTCAACGGCCTGGCGCTGGACGACGCCGAGAAATCCCTGGTGGGCGAGGAGGAGGAAGAGGACGATCGGGATCTGTCAGAGGAGTCCGAGGGCAAAGAGAAGAAGATTCTTTTCGGTGAGTGAAGGGAGTGACACGCGTGCGATCGTGGCCGCCGTCCGTTCTAACGCCGCCGCGTCTCCTCACAACAGATACGGTCTGCAAGACCGTCCGATGGCTGTCGGCAAAGCTGGGACCGACGGTGACCTCTCGCTGCGTGGCCAGGAACCTGCTTCGATTGCTCACCAACTGCTACATTGGTGCGTGAAGGAATGACACCGAGCTGCACGCGAGCTACTCTCGGCCTGCCAGTGTGCAATTCCAACGCTTATTGTCCATAATAAACATAGCAATGTCTCAAATTATTTTTTCCGGTTGACGCCAGGCCCCGAGAACCACCAGTTTGTGGTCCCGGCGTGTGAGGACAGCAGCCAGGAGAGCGTGGGGATGGGCAGCGTCTATGAGAAGAGGCCGGTCCTGGGCGACCACACGGCGGGGCCCGTGCTGGACTGTCTCATCTACATCGCCCAGCTGTACGGCGAGCCCGTGCTCACCTACCAGTACCTGCCTTACATTGGATATCTGGTGAGACCTGGAGACATCCCTCTCTCACAGAACTATCTCCTGTGACTGATATTTGATGTGTACTTCTGCCGCTTTAAACACCTGTCTCTCCAGGTGTCTCCACCTTCTTCCCAGCGCCTCAATACGCGCAAGGAGGCGAGTCTCCTGGGAGCCGTGGCTTTGACACAGAAGATCATCGTCTTTCTCTCCGACACCACTCTGATGGACATGCTGATGAAAATCAACCAGGACGTGCTCCTGCCCCTCCTGGACCTTCTCACCAACCCCCTGATGGGGTAAGTCACGCTTCCGGCCGCGATCCCGGCCACGGTCCTGCCCACTTACCGACGACGTCGTCGGAAAAGTCCGAAGAGCGGCGCATCAGACAGCCGCGCCTGCTTGACCTTTACCCGGTGAAGTTACATTCCCTTTTCCCTTTGACGTAGCAACTGTCTGTGTGTGTTTTCCCGCCGTGCTACACCCAGGTTCCCCAGCGGGGTGCAGACTCGCACCGCCGTCTGCCTCAAGACTCTCAGCCTGATGGCTCTGATCTGTCTGCGCATCGGCAGGGAGATGGTGCAGCAGCACATGGCCGATACGCTCTGCCGCTTCTTTGCCGTTTTCTCTCTGCTGCGGTGTCTTCAGCCCCAGGTAAGTACCCCTGCGACACGTGGAGACCGGCGGGCAGGCGCGACCTCCGGCTGAGGGCGCCGTCAGGAGAAATCACACAACGGCAGATGCAAATGTGGATACAAGTTACAAGTTACAGAAAGCAGGAGTGAAATGTCGGTGAAATTGGTGTCGGCTTGGCAGAATGGTCGCTCGTGGCGCATTTGATGGTCGCCCATTTCTCGGTCTCGTCTTTTAGATGTCTTCTTGAAAGAGCTCTGATCGTGCTGCCGTTCTCTCTCTGCAGATTGACAAGGCCCCTCAGAGAGTGGTCGGAGAGGTCACAGTGGTGGACCTTTGCACACCTGAAGACCTGACTGTGACCTATGAGTTGGCCGTGTTGGAGGAGCTGCAGAGCGTGTTCAGCCCTGAGATGGCCCACGCTTCCTACATCCCCCTCTACTGCCTCATAGGTAAGGAGTTCGCAGCAGAGCAGAGCAGAGCAGAGCAGAGTGTGTGCTCGGGACTGTCATCAGGGCTGGACGGGGTAAATCCCAGGGGTAGATTTAACCTGCTGGTTGTCCTGCTTAGTCATAAGCCTGATTAATAGCTTTGAGGTCACATTAGCTGATGTCTCAGCCCGTGTTGCGGGTGAATTCCACTTCTTTTTCATAGTCTAATGTGGCTCTCCGGCGTTCATTCGCTCTCACAATGAGACGCTCTGTGCTAAATGTCCGCCTCCACCGCTCATCAAGTCCATTCCAACACAAAATGCAGCGTGTCATCAGCCGAAGGCCTTTCTGTCAGCACCCTTTAGCGTGATTTTTTATTTGTGCTGGTGCTTCACGCAGTATCCGAAACATTGGTTTTCTGGTTTCCTTTTTACCTCTTCTTGAGTATTTCCCCTCTTGACCAATGTTTCCGAAGGGTACGGTCTTGTTTGTAGTGGAACTGTAGCATGTTGGTCTCTGCAGCCTCACTTCTGTCACTCTCTCACACACCTAACGGACAGAGCGTCCGCCATCTGCGACAATGAAAGGTGCATCAGTCTCTGCCGCAGGCCTCCAAGTGTCTCTCGGAGAGCTCGATCGACAGGAGCGCTTCTGCTGTGCGTGCAGAGATGGGGTTCTGCGGTCATCGCCCTGGTACTCCAAGGACGGACCCATGCAGTTCTCCAGTTCCTGCCTCTGCGCTGCATCTGCACCGTCAGGCAGAGCTGTCGCCGCTCTCGTTCATGGTGTTCACAAAGACGTGGTCTCAGCCGCAGCACCGCCGCCGCCCTTTTGACGAGAGCCGTCATCGGGATTGGATTTCTGAAAGTTTAGCTGCCGCACACAGCGTCCGAATACCCGGGGCTGCGCCTTCCTCAGCACAGCCACGCCGACAGCTCACAGCACAGAGAAGTGCTCTGCGGAGTCGGGTGCTCAGGCTTTGCCGATGATGCTTTTCGCACGTATGATTGGCACTTAGGACTTGTGCTGCGAACGGCTGATATCCAAAGCAGATGAACGGAGGTCACACGCAGCCCAGGCCTGTGGTCCCTGTTTTAGAGGTCCTGTTTGGACCCTCTGACCCGCTGAGTGGGAGCCCAGAGCGGAAACCGAGAGGTTTGCCATAGAGGTGTTGCAGATGCAGGATGTATGAGCTGAATATGAGTGTCTCAGAGGGAGTTTATGTCTTGTCGCTCAGCTGATTTAGGTCTTTAAGTTCTGCAGATGGGTGGATTTTATCTTTTACTGCTGCAGTTAGTGATGCTACTCTCAAAGCTCTCATCACGGTTGAAACCAAGCTTGGCCTTTCTCTTGCAGTCTCCTCAGACACGATGGTTTCATCATTCTAGTTTTTTCCGGTCTGTCCTGTTTGTTTGGAGTCTCATCTTCGATTTTGTCTTTTATTTGTTGTTCCATTGATAAAGTTTGGTTTTGACATTTTGGAAAGTGTCGTGAATCATCCCAGCGTACCATGTGTCACACCTCCGGAGTGAGACGCCTCACCTCATGAACTTTGCGTTGTTGTTTTTTAGGGGACGGGGCCATTCGCAAACTGGTGCCCAATCATGAGCTGGTGTGGCAGCTGGCCCTGTCCTACCACCAGAGTCTCAGCCAAGGGTTCCCAGAGCCGAAGGCTCCTCAGGCATCCAAGAAGGAGCCGCCTCCACCTTCCATGGGTGTCTCTTCGGAGTTTGGCAGGCGTATAGGTTGCAGTCCCTTCCCGGCACCTTCAACCGGCTCCACGGACTCCCTGCCCGAGTCCGGTACCTTCGGGAGCCACCTGGTCGGAAACCGCATCCAGGTGTCCCAGGATAACGATTACGGCGCCGGCCCCGGTCTGGGCATGGCCAACTGGAGTCGCTCCAGCCACACCGCCCCTGTCATCACCGCCGCCTCCGCTTTTACGACTCCGTCTGCCGGCACCGTTTCGTCGTCTCCGGCCTGGGTGACCGGACCCGCCCCCGAGGACAGCGCTCTGAAGCAGGAGCTGCCTCGGAGCGGCCGATCGCTGCAAGGCAACTGGCTGGCTTACTGGCAGTACGAGATCGGTCTCAGCCAGCAGGACCCCCACTTTCACTTCCACCAGATCCGTCTGCAGAGCTTCCCGGGCCACTCGGGCACCACGAAGTGTCTGGCGCCGCTGGCGGGGGAAGATTACTTCCTCTCCGGCGGTAAAGACAAGACCGTGAAGCTTTGGCCCCTCTATAACCACGGGGACGGAACCCGGGAGGTGGAGCCCAGGCTTACGTACGCCGACCATCGGAAGTCGGTGTTCTATGTGGGACAGCTCGAGGCTTCCCGGGAGATCGTCAGCTGTGATGGCACCGTGCACCTGTGGGACCAGTTCACAGGTGAGGGACGTGGAGCCGCCGCCTCTCCGTTCGGTGTCGCCCGCCGCCGCCGTGAGGTTAGCGGGAGGAGAGCTAACCGGTGTCTGTGGTCCCAGGGAAACAGATCCGCTCGTACGAGGCCGTGGACGGAAAGAACCCCATCACCGCGGTCACCACCATGCCGGCTCCACATGCCAGCGTGGTCTTCGGGAGTGCAGATTCGGTCCTTCGCTTCATCGATCCTCGCAAGCCGGGACTGCAGGTGGGTCTTTCCCGTTGCAGGAGCTGCAGCGTTGAGCACCGCGACCTCCTCAGATACAGACCCCTGTAGTGGGAAGAGTTGGACTCAGCACGGGGGATCCTCAGTTGGACTTCCTGTTTGGAGTCAGTGTTTTTAACTGGCGTAGATTGAACGGGAAGTCCGCCGACGTTACACTTTGCTCCGGACATACATGGTCACTTTGAAAAAACAGCCGGAGTAAAGTACGAGGAAATGCAGGACTGGTTTAGGCTTCCATGTTGTGGATAAACACTTGACCCGGGGATTGAAATGCGTGATTCCAGACGCTCACACACCTTGTGTTTGTTCGCACCCAGCACGAGTTCCGCCTGGCTTACAACAACGTGGGTGCCGGGCTCATCCGTTACCTGGCCGTCAGCCCCACCGGACGCACGGTGGCCGCGGGGTTCTCCTCCGGCTTCATCGTTCTGCTGGAAGCTCGCACGGGCCTCGTTCTGAAGGGCTGGCCCGCTCACGAGGGAGACATACTCCAAATGAAGGTAAACACGAGTGCCTGGGGTTCGGTCGCGTCTCCGCTATCTTCTGTGCGAGCCAAACACGGACGAGGACGTCACCACCTCCGCGCTGACCTGAGAGGAGAACAAATAAAGGACCACTTTTCCGAGTCCCAAGCCATTGAACATGTAGATAAATAGCAATAAAAGACACGGCCAGGCTGTCGCCAAGTGTTCACCGTCTGTAAGTGTAGCCGTGTAAGAGCCGTGCATGGGAGGGTTGGAAAAAAAGGTCCTCCTCTCTGTTTGCACTTTGAATTAGCTGCTGTTCAAGAGAGATCCAAGAGCAGGGGAGCGGCCACTCCCTCCCACTCCGCGCAGGTTTGCGTTCGGAGCCGAGGTTAGCACCGAGTGTAACCGCAGCGCAGGCCCGGGCCCCGAAGCCCCCCCGTCCAGTGTCAGATGAGCGAAATGGTCCGAGCGGAGCCCACGCTGCAGGACCCGTTCACACTGCACTCAGATCCGGCCTCTGAACCCGGGTCACCGTGCCTGCCGCCTGCACTGTTACCTAACTCTGAATCCTGTCAACACAGTGCAGTACAGTGAACACTTCTGCGATCCAGCCGCCATTTCTCAATAGAAGTGGGAATCGGGGAGCCGTGTCATTTGATGGCCTGTTCCTCTCCGGGGGATCTCCACGGTCCTGGAACCACCGCCGGCTGGTCCTTTGAGAGACGGCGGGCCTCTTCTAGCAGGACGGTTACCGTAAAGACGTGCGAGACTCTGTTGTCATGGGAGCGTCTTTCAGCTCTTGGACGGCGTTGCTTATCCGTTCGGTGCTTCTCGTGAAGAGGATGTGTGAGGCAACGATCTCGGTTTCACAAAACCACGTTCTCGGGCCAGGGGCTGTGGTTGCGCTTTTCAGGCGTCGTGTCACAAAGGACCAGCAGATGATCCACAAGGTGTCGTTGCTTCTGGCATTTCACAAAGGCCCTGGTGCCGGGGCGAAAGAAGATGGTGAAAGTTGTACCCAGCAAATCTGTTGTCAACAAACCACAAGGATTAGCAAACTTTATTTAACCCCAAATTAGGTCAAGGATTGTATCTCTAGTTTTCAAGCCACAGGTTTAGGCAAATATGGACACAGGTTACTCATTAGAAAGCCTGCAGTGGTACTCATTCTCTCATTGACACACGAGCGTATCTTTCAGAGGCTTTCTGATACACAAAGTCCCTGGATCCGATGTCCGAGCAATCCAGGATCTGGATCTTCTCAAATCTGCTGACTGTCGGGCTTTGAAGCTCAAGGATGTCGCTCACAAGGGAAGGGGCCCGTTTGTGTCCGTTGAACGGTGTGACGTCAAATCATGCGGTGTCTTTTTTTTCTTTCTTTCCAGGCTGCAGAAGGGAACCTGGTGATTAGCTCTTCCACTGACTACACGTTGGCTGTGTGGAAAGATCTGGAACACAAGCCTCTGCGCCAGTACAAATCTCAGTCCGAACCCATCCACGCCTTTGACCTGTACGGCTCGGAGATCGTGACTGGAACGGTGGCCAACAAGATAGGGGTGTACTCCATGGCGGACATCTCCCTGAGTCCCACCAGCAGCACCAAGCTGAGCTCGGAGAACTTCCGCGGCACCCTGACCAGCCTGGCGGTCCTGCCCAACAAACGGCTGCTGCTGCTCGGCTCGGAGAACGGCGCCGTTCGCTTGTTAGCTTAATTCTGAGATGACCGGCTCCTCTCTGCACTCGTACCGTTGCTCTTCGAAGTGTCTTATTGGTGTAGACGCCCCGGGACCAGTGCCTAAAACTGTGGAAACACGACAACCCCCCACCCAGTGTCTCCATCCCATCAACACATAGTCTTTCCGTCAGGTCTTTGTAAAATGTCACTCGCTTCATATTTGTCCTCGCCACTTTAACAGCCGCTCCGTTCGCTCGTCGGAAAAGGAGGCCGACCCGCCGCTCGGCGCGAGTTAGCGTCGGCGTCGGGCGCGGCGGCCGGAAGGGCAGCACCGGGCGGCACAGGCGTGTTCAGCGTGGACATCGGAGGGAAGGTCGGAGAAGGTTCTGTCGAGCGGCCTCGGCAGCTGCGGCACCGCCGGGCTCAGGAAAGCGTTCATAGCAACAAGTGACGCGAGCCCTTCGCCAGCCGCAGGCCTCTGGCCGCGTGAGGCTTCCCGCCGTCAGCCTTTCCCAGATCATCTCTCCTCGTCCCGGTGGATGAGCTCTGCGTGAGGTCGGGTGTCAGGGACAGCTGATACTCCAGGCATAATATTGGTGGATCTCAGCTTCCATCTATGTTTTCCTCCATTTCAGTCAGCATGAGGCCAAAAACAAGCCAGCAGAGAGATGTTCGGTTCTCGCCCGTAACCGCGTCTGAAAGCGAGTGGACGTCGGGCAGGGAGCCAGCCCTCCTCCAACGGCAAAGTCAAACGTAGAACCTAAAGTAGAAGCTCGTACTCAAGAGGAGACGTTAGAGCCGTCGAGGCGGCCTCGCTGGTCACTTCCTGTCTGGAGAAGAGTGGAGGGAGGCCATGCTCAGGGAGCCGGAGCCAGTGTGTGCGCGTGGCGTTTACTCTTCCCGAATAGACCACGAGCGGCACCAAATGTACATCTTCATCACTTCATTTCCCTCCGTGTTGGATTCCGCGCCTCCGATGCACTGAAACTATGCAGTATTTGTAGATCGGACCGTGTGTTCGGCCGTGAACGGAGTTTGAACGCCGCAAACGCAAGTGTGTGTGTTGTTCTGTTGATGGGCGGGGCACATCTTCTGCAGGGAGGTGTCCCACACACACACCTGACGCACAGCCTTTACTCCGCCGCACAACAACGGCCTGAGCCGGGACACCCACACCCACACTCGGACTCAGAGGACTGAATGTTTTTACCCACTGACAAATGACTTGAAGTTCCTTTGGTGTTTTTCTAAAAAGTGATATATCTATCTCTCTGTGTGTGTGTGTGTGTGTGTGTGTGTGTGTGTGTGTGTGTGTGTGTGTGTGTGTGTGTGTGTGTGTGTGTGTGTGTGTGTGTGTGTGTGTGTGTGTGTGTGTGTGTGTGTGTGTGTGTGTGTGTGTG
>CAAKHD010011724.1:0-21019 GCA_901007705.1 Fistularia tabacaria
CATCAATGCAATGCTGTAGAGGCGTGTCAGACAGGACAGCCCTACAGCATCCAGAGCCTTGACCTCATCCACCCCCAGGGCCCTGCTACTGAAGAGCTTTTTGACTACTTCAGCAACTTCAGCCCCTGAGATAGGCGGATCCCTCCAGGGTCCCCTGACTCTGCTTCCTCATTGGAAGGCATTTCGACAGGATTGAGGAGGCCAGAGAAGTATTTCTGACACCGATCTACGACGTCCTGCGTTGAGGTCAGCAGCGCCCCGCTCCCACTGTACACAGTGTTGACAGAGCTCTGCTTCCCCCCCTGAGACGCCGGATGGTGGACCAGAATCTCCTTGAAGCCCACTGGAAATCATTCAGCATGGCCTCTCTGAACTCCACCCATGCTCGAGTTTTTGCTTCGGCGACCGCCATTGCTGCATGCCGCTTGGCCTGCCGGTACCTGTCAGCTGCCTCCGGAGTCCAACAGGCCAAAAAGGCCCGATAAGACTCCTTCTTCAGCTTGACAGTATCTCTCACCGCTGGGGTCCACCAGCGGGTTCGAGGGTTGCGGCCCCAACATGCATCTGCCTTACGGCCGCATCTCTGGGCTGCCGCCTCGACAATGGAAGTGTTGAACATAGCCCATTCGGACTCGATGTCCTCCCTCGGGACGTGGTTGTAGCTCTGCCGGAGGTGGGTGTTGAAACTCCGTCTGACAGGGGACTCTGCCAGATGTTCCCAGCAGACGCTCACATTACGCTTAGGTCTAACTGGTCTGACCGGCATCCTCCCCCACCATCAGAGCCAATTCACCACCAGGTGGTGACCAGTTGACAGCTCCGCCCCTCTCTTCACCCAAGTGTGCAGGACATGCGGCTGTAAGTCCGACGATACGACCATAAGGTCCATCAAAAAACTGTAGCCTAAGGTGCATTGGTGCCAAGTGCACATGTGGACATCTTTATGCCTGAACATGGTGTTTGTTATGGACAATCTGTAACAAGCACAGAAGTCCAATAGCAAAGCACCACTCGGGTTCAGATCAGGGGGGGCCGTTCCACCCAATCACGCCCCTCCAAGTCGCACTGTTGTTTCCTACGTGAGCGTTTAAGTCTCCCAGTAGAACGAGGGAGTCCCCAGAAGGAGTGCTCTCGAGCAGCCCCTCTAAGGACCCCAAGAAGGGTGAGCTGCTGTTGGGTGCATAGCCACAAACAGCAGTCAGAACCCGTCCCCCTACTCGAAGGCGGAGGGAGGCTGCCCTCTCATCCACCGGGTTGAACCCCAACGTGCAGGCGCCGAGTCGGGGGGCAATCAATATGCCCACACCTGCCCGGCGTCTCTCATCAGGGGCATCTCCAGAGAAGCAGAGAGTCCTGCCCCTCTCGAGAGGCCTGGTTTCAGACCCCACGCTGTACATCGAGGTGAGTCCAACTATATCTAGTTGGAATCTCTCAGCCTCGCACAAACAGCTCGGGCTCTTTCCCCGCCAGAGAGGTGCCATTCCATGTTCCTAGAGCCAGCTTCTGCAGCCAAGGGTCGGACCGCCAAGGTCCCCTGTTCCGCCCACCGTCCAGCTCACACTGCACCCGACTCCCTTGGCCCCTTCCTGTGGTCGGTGAGCCCAGGGGAAGGGGGTCCCATGTTGTCCTTTCGGCCTGTGCCGGCCGGGCCCCATGGGTGCAGGCCCGGCCACCAGGCGCTCGCCATCGAGCCCCACCCCCAGGCCTGGCTCCAAGGGGGGCCCCGGTGACCCGCGTCCGGACTGGGGAAAACCAGGTTCCGAGTTGTTCTTCATCATGGGGGTAATTTGAGTCACGCTTTGTCTGGCCCCTCACCTGGGACCTGTTTGCCTTGGGTGACCCTTCTGGAGGCATGCAGCCCCCGACAACATAACTCCCAGGATCATGGGGACACGTAAACCCCTCCACCACGATAAAGTGGCAGCTCAAGGAGGGCTGAATCAATAAATGTAATTGAATTTGAATATAAAGATAGCAGCAGTAATCTGTACGGATTAGTGCAAAAAACAGCCATTTAGTAATGCCATACAATAGCAGGCGAGAAATGAAGTGGATCTCGAGACTTACAGTTAAGTCTATTCACTCTCTCATTCATATGCCAAATAGAGACGTACAACCATTCATCCTCTCATTTACAAGTCAGATCAATTTAGGGTCTCCAACGAACCTACTGCGTGTTTTTGGACTGTAGGAGGAAGCCTGAGAACCTGGAACAAACCCATACAGACACAGGGAAAATCTGGAGACTCCACACAGAAGGGATGCACTCAATTGAACCAGAGACTTTCTTGCTCTGAGGCTACGCACTGCGCTGCCATGCTGCCCTGCTCAGTAAGTGAACACCCCTCTGTCTGTATCGCACTCTTGCTTTCCAACTCTCTGCCCTTCTCTCTCGCTCTCACTCATTCTACATCGAGGCAGAAGGCCGCCCCACATTGAGCTGGGACCTGCTCGCTCTGTAAAAGGCAGCGTTTCCTTCTGTTTTTGTTACGTGGACGGTCATGCGGGAATGTTTACTTTCTATCAATAATTTTAAAGAGTGTAGTCCAGACCTGCTCTACATGAAAAGTGGCATTGGTAAACTGTGTTTTGATTTGGAACCATAGAAATGAAATCTCTTGCTTAACATGCACAATATGTTAAGTCATGTAACAGTATTTTATCCCATTGAGTCAAGTCAGATCCCAGCTCAACGTGGGACGGCCTTCTGTCTCGACCAGGTCCGATAGAAGAAGAGAGAGCGAGTGAGGAGGACAGAGAGACGGAGAACAAGAGTATGATAGAGATGGAGGGGATGAGGGTGGGGAGGGACTGGCACAAACGATCTCATACTAACAATAACAGTACCACGAACAGTTACATGCTAATAGCTGAATGGATACAATGATAGCTTTAATATTCATAAAATGAATAACAATGGTGGATGCTTGGCAGGATTGCTGCTGTAGATCAAGCCACGCGCCTGGGTACCTGCGAAATGCGTAAGCTAGTGCTAACTATAAACTTTCTCTAAAAGAAAGGTTTTAAGCCTAGTCTTAAACAAAGGGCGATCTTCGCCCCTTGGGATGGCAATCTGAAGATGGTTTCACAGAGGAGGAGCTTGGTAACTGAACGCTCCGACCCCCGTTCTGCTTTTCGAGACTCCAGGAGCCACAAGTAGCCCCGGTGTTATAGGCGAGGAGAGGTAGATCTGTAGATTTGGGTGCATCGCATTAGTATTATTCCATCATTGTACCCAATCATACCTGAGCCGGCAGCACTGGTCTACCTCCTCTCTGGTCATACTGGCGGGTGATTTCACTGATCACTTCCTGCACATGAAGAAGTGCTCGTGAAGTAAGTCTTCCTGCAGAGGGGGAAAAAAAACCCACAAAGAAATAAATAACTGCGATAAAGGTCACCACCATACATCATTTTGCTCTAAATTCAGTCCTTGCTTGTCTGTTTTCAGGACTGCCTTCGGTAAATCTCTGTTAGACTGAACCTGCTGATATTAAATCCCCCGCTCGCGAGGGTGTCACTGCAGCCGTAATTTTCAAAGTCCACACGTGGCAATAAATTATGAAACAGCTTAATGGGAGAGAATGATGGGCTTCCCGCCCCATATCGCCTCGGTCAAAATAATGAGATAATCATGAAATCGTAAATTATGGATTCATCGGAAAAAATAATTTATTGCGCAAACAACTGTGACAAGCATGAAATTTGATGTACTTTTTCTTAAATCTCTCCATCAGAAAAGAAATGAGATCTTGTCCGCAGTGCAGTTTTTGAAGTATTGAAATATTGAGGTATTGAAGTATTGAGGTACACACTGATGGAGAGGCGCATAGAAGACGTTCAAAAGATGATGGACGAACAAACATTCAGCAAACGGCGAATGTGTTGCTGCCTCATTATTATGTCTCGCTGTCTCTCTCTATCACACACACACACACACACACACACACACACATATATAAGCCTTACCATGTATCATATAAAATACACAAACACAAACTGTGCACACAGAAGCATGGAAACATGCAAGCCTGTTATTTGTGTGTTTTCTTTGACCCATTTTTATATGTGTGTATAGAGGGGGGGATGCAATCAACCCCTAATCCAATCTAATCAGAACATTAGTTGAAAAGAACACACAACATGAGTCACCGGCTGAAACGCACCAGCTGGGAGCTGCTTCTTCCTGCAAGGATTTTGTGGGCTCTGCTGGCATAAACCTCCTCGAAAGCGGTGACGTGATTCTTTTTCCACAGCCATTGTATTTTTCTTAATAAAATGAAATAAAATGATTAAAATAAAATTAAGTAAAACAGAAATGAATTAAATTGAATTAAATTAAATTAAATTAAATTAAATTAAATTAAATTAAATTAAATTAAATTAAATTAAATTAAATTAAATTAAATTAAATTAAATTTCATTTAATGAGAATTCACACTACTTTGCGGCATCGGTTTGTGCATTACCTTTTACCAAGCATCAGGCAGAGGAGGCAAATGTTCAGTTTCACTAAGACCTCTCTGAAATTCAATTATGACACGGTGGTGAAGGCAATGTCATTAAACATAAGTAAGTAATATGCCGCAGGGATTACTTAATTGAAAAGGGTGTGCAAACAAGGGTTTTATTTGCCTGCTTGCTCGTAGCCGGTTTGACTGTAGCAGCTTTTATGGATATTATTAGAGAGGATTATTTTAGTGTCCAAAGAGGCAGATACATTTTGAAATATTTCAGCAGGTGGACAGAAACCCAACAGGACGACTTGTGAATAATTAGACGAGTTCGCAAACCGTCTGTGTTAAAGCTCGACTGATCGATTTAAAACGTTGATCACGGCTGCTGCCAGGGAGGACTCTGCATACTGATGAAGAGAAATTCAATAGGTTAGACACGGTGCTAGGTGGAGTGCAAATTTAGCTAAGCAATGCTAGCATTTCAAGCTGAGCAAACATACTCGGGTCTTTAAAACCCTTTTGTCCTCTTGTAAATTTTTCAGTTCTGAGAACCTTTTCAGGAACTTGGTGTTTTTTCCATGATTCAGACAGCATAAGAACCAGGGACCATGGACTTCAGTTACTGGAACCATTTTAGCTCCTCCTCAGAGGCATAATCTTTTCACTCATTTGAAGTAGGTACTTGCTGATAGATATTGGATAGCACGCTGATTACAATACATTTCTTTTTAAAAACATTTTTCATCACTGGTCAGCTGTTTTCTTGCAACAAAGTGGACAGAACCAGTGTGATATGGACCGATGAAGTAGCCCAAAGTCTTCTGGCCTGCTCAGCCACAGAGGACTGTCCAAGGCTTACAGTGGAACATCAACATTTTGCCCAAAATAAGAACGGTTAGTTCACGGCTGGGTTTAGAAGATTAATTCCATGGCAACTTTGCTTAGTTTTTTTTTGAGTATTGTGAGGTGTGAATCTGAATCTGAAAAGTTCCTCTGGGGAGAGAGCAGATCCTGGAACGAAATTCGAGTTGGAACTTGGAAAAATCGGCCATTAACGGGTGACTGTGAGCAGGAAGTACAACATACTTTGGCTCAACTTACAGAATTTATGTTTACGTTTCCTCGTTAAAATGCATTCATGTCTCTGGAGTGTCAGTCTCCATAATTACGTGTGTCGTGTTAAAATTATCCCATCCTTTTTCTTTGACCCACTGACGCTAAACGCCTAGGATCTTGAAATAGCATAAGTATGTGTCAGCTGTTTGATGCCGAGTGAAAAAACGCTGTTTTTCGTCAAAAGGTCAACAGGGACTTTGGGATGTTTTGAGGCTGCACATCGCGTCAGCGTTCTGTTGGCTGCAGCTGAAAAATCGGAAAGAGCGTAAATAAATAAATATTCTGCAGCCGGGTTGAGGTAAACTATAATTCCTGCTTCTGGGTGTTAGGTTTCTCTCCATTCCTAAACCCAACAGCTGTTCAGATAAAGCAGAGGGACCTTAATGACTTTTACAATCCAGAAAGTCTCAGTCCAAGTAGAGCTGATGCTCTCATACATGACTTTTAGATTTATCATTGCAATATAATAGCAGAAAAACAACATTCTGAAGTTAGCAATCATCCTGAATGTTCCCTCTGAATCGCTTGACCTTTGACCATGTGTGTCTTTTGTCATCGCCTGCCTTTTCCTCTCCGGGCCACTCATTTAAACCGTCCAAAGTGCTTGACCTTATGGAGTGGCACACACTGGAAGAACAACATGCTCCTTTAGCGGATTTATTAAAAGGAAGGCCACGCAGCAACATCGCTGTGGCGATCGTGAACGGACAACATTGTTTGAGGCCAGTCGATACCTTTCCTTTTTCCCCCCTCAAGCCAATGAGCAATTTATTAGCCAGCTAGCACATGGAGACAAGAGATCATTATGGAGGCTGAGCCCTAATGATCAAACCTGCTTGTTTGCTCCTGTGTGTGTGTGTGTGCATGTTGAACTCTATGTCTTCTTTGTACCAGTCTTCAGTGACTCAGATCTCTTCATCCTCGGCCCGTTTGTTATGCTTGATCTTTGTTGCCTTTTTATGTGTCTTTTTTTTTATACGGTTTTTAGTTTTTTTGGATAATCCTTGGTGCAATTTGGGCTTTTCATGTCTGACATGCGGCAAACATTTGGTCGCAGATTAGCGCACAGCTTAAATCCCAATCTCAGTTGAACATACTTTCCCTCATTCAGGCTGAGAGAGCAAATGCAGTCATAAACCCGGCACTTACAGGCAAATTTCCCTCTGCTGTGTGAAATAATAATATAAAACTCTCTCTGAAATGCCTTGGATGGCATTTTTCTCTTAAGTTAATTTTTGCTCCACATTTCATCTTTAATCAGACCCATGCTGATAATCTGCATTAGCAACCATCTATGAGAATGTGCAACACCATAAATTTAGATTGAGCTATCGGAAATAACATCTAAGCAGGTATTTTTAGGTCTGTGTCCAAGTAATAACTAATATCTTAGGTTTAATATTATACAAATATTTAATAATATATTATAAAATATATTTTACAAATACTCTATTATTGTACATATCATTATACATATATTATAAATAAATATATAATTCAATACGATACTCCTCCTTATTTAACATTTGATCCACTGTTCATCGATTTAGTAAAAAAAAATGTCTACTTATCTGAACTGTGTGTACGGGTGTGTGTGTGCATCTGTGAGACCAACACTGTCATGTTAAATGCAGGGACGAGACCCAAATGCAAGAACACTCCGGAGGTAAGGCATTTCAGGAATATATTGAAACGCGTAAGTGGCACCTTACGAAGAGGGGCGAGACGTGGAAACTTGCGAGGGTCTTGTGAGAGGAATAGGGAACCAGCAATCTGGCACCGACGGACTGGCAACAGGCTCCATTCATCATTGCTTGATGAGGTTTGCACCTGTCGGAGTTCACCCGGCTGCTTTTTAACAAGCAGCTGGATCTCAACAAACACAGACTGGAGGTGCAACTTATTCTATTCTATTCTATTCTATTCTATTCTATTCTATTCTATTCTATTCTATTCTATTCTATTCTTAAGCTACAATAAAGTGATATTGTTGTACTATTTTGTGAAGAACTGTGTTATACATGCATTATAAGAACATGACTTTTAACATGCCATCACACTCGTTTCCCAAGGAACATTTCTCATGGTCCGCCTGCCATTTGTTGAGACGTCACCATGGAAACCATGGGTGTCAACATAACAAGACGAAAAGTGACGACCAAGCTAAATGTAAGATTCCTCTGAAAAATTGTGAGAGGTTACTTCAGGCCAAGGCGACGAGAGATGTTGGCGAGACGACAGCCAACAGCTGCTGAAAATTCAACGTGTGGAATGTTAATACGGGGGGGAACATGCTGGTTGTTATGCTGGACGGTTGAAATGATATGAAATCGCCACCCGGTTACTCAGCTGGGAATCCAAAGACGTGTGTTGACAGGTTCTCTGCCCTGCAGGCAGCACGTTCCAACGCACACAGCCATCCTCTGTTTGCCTCTCCTGCAAACAAGCCGGTCTGTTCACGTAACTTCCTTGCGGTTCATTCTGAAGCTGCCTCCGCTAAACCCACAGCGGGGGCTCTTCGCTGGGACGTCGGGGTCTCTTTTGAATCCGGGTTGCCAATATTAAATCTGTCGAACAGCATTCGGGGGGAGGCTGGATTAGCATCCTCAGGCTGATGTACTGCGCTCTCGGAAGAGATAAATTCGCAGCAACCTGAGCCTTCAGGTGACACAAGCTAAGAATGAGGATTTTTTTTCTTGTTTTGGTGGGAGAAGAAAGAACATTAAATGGTAAAATCTGCATTAGGTTTTTCATCCATGCCTCGGTGGCTCGAGCTGAAAGCGCCACATAATGTTTGCTTTAAATGTATGCAAATTAAACCGCGGCAGACTGTCCCTGAAAGTAAACAGCCTCTTCAGCATCGGCAAGAAATTGGCCGCATCGGCCGCTAAATCCACTGCATCTGTGAACTCAAAAGTACCTTTTTAGAGGGGAAGTGGGTTCTAATCCAATCTGACCTCCGCCACTGTCAGCATTCCAGTACAACATGCATAATCTCGCATGTAAACCACATTGAGAGGAGCTTAAAGAGATAATGTCTGCTCTCTGCGACGGATTACATTACGACTGAGATGTTGATCTGTAGAACGAGTCAGCAGAACCATTTCTATCAGAAGCGCATCGGCATCTAAATACACAATCTAAAATCCATTGGTGTTGCATTTATTTGTATGTAAACATCCCGTCTTTGTCGCAAACAAATATAGAGGCATGCTCAAGACATGTGTAATGTAGGACTAGGACTGTAATGTGTTAATTTGGATTAATTCACAAGAGAAAAAATAACGTGGAGAATAAATCAACTCATTTTAGTCACACTTTAATTTGCACAGCAGAACATCTCTCAGTGCTCTGGTTCCATGGGGACAGATCACACTAATGCACAGTGTGATAGTATGATGGACAAGGCAGGGGAGATGATGCCGGTTTGAATTTAAATATCAGAAACTTTCCAAGAGAAGTATAATCTGAAATGAGTTCTTTGCACTTGATGGTGAATGAGTTTGCGTAGCATAGGTGCATCTCAGCCCTCGGTTACCACCTCAGTGTGAAACATGTTGGAGTTAGCATGCAGATCAGTACCTTTTACTTTGCATGAGCACGCTGGTCACTAATCTTACCTTTGTACGAGCACACAGGTTGCTACTGTTAGTTTTGTACGAGCGTGCAGGTTGCTAATGTTAACGTTGCTGTGGGAGATCAGGAGTACAAGCTACCGATGTTGCCAGTCAACACTCTAACATGTGCTGGGGTTCAAATCCAGAAACAAAATGTTAAAGTCAACTTCAGATAAATTGACCAATTGATCATTGTTGACTGTAGACCACCATGAGAATTATTGAAGTGCATTTGTAATTAATGTAATTAATTTCAATGAAATATTTACAGCGCTCCCGCCTCACAGCAAGAAGCCTGGTTCAGTTCCGATGGGGGGGCTTACTGTTGCATGGTCTCCCAATTGTCGGTGTGGGTGTTTTCTGGGTTCTCCGGTTTCCCTCCGAAGTCCCAAAACACGCAGAAGGTTCATTGCAGACATCAAACTGTAATTCTATCAGACTGTATAACAGCAGTCTGGACGGCACACAACTCTGACTGCCTGGAGGTGCATCTGTGCGACTACCACCTCATTACTCACCCGCTCACATGTGTCATGCCCCTAACTATGCAGTCCGTACCTCTGTAGTCCACTTTACCCAGATCGACGTTACTCCATCGCATCCTATTTATTTTATCAGTGCCAGTGTTCCATTGTCGTCACCTATCTGCTCTTATCCTTGTCAATTTGGTTCTACGCCCACCTTTACTGTTTCCTTACTTATTTATTCTCGTCTCACCCTTACTGGTTATTTATTTATTCTACTTTACTCTCACCTTTACTGTGTATTAGTTATCTATATATGTGTATGTGTATATGTGTATATATATGAATGTAGGTATGGGTATGTGTATGTATGTGTGAATGTGTGTGTATGGACAGGCATAGAGATATATGTGTGTATATATTTATATATATGTGTGTGTATGTATATGTTCTTTCTTTTTAATTGTGTAGTGCTTATTTATATGTTGTCTTTTTTTTGTTGTTGTTTCGAGATATTGTTATTGTTGCGTGACTGCAACAAACGAATTTCCCCTATGGGGATCCATAATGAATGATCTTATCTTATCTTATCTTATCTTATCTTATCTTATCTTATCTTATCTTATCTTATCTTATCTTATCTTATCTTATCTTATCTTATCTTATCTTATCTTATCTTATCTTATCTTATCTTATCTTATCTACTTTATCTCTATATGATTATGAATGAGAGAGTGAATGGTTGTATGTCTCTATTGGAACTTTGAATGAAAGGGTTAATGGTTGTTGTCTCTATAATTAACCTTATGATTGACTGGCGACCGGTCCAGTGTGAACCCCGCCTTTTGCCCAATGACAGCTGAGATAGGCTCCAGCATCCTCACAACACTGAGTGCAGGATGAGCAGTATACATAATGAATGAATGAATGAATGAATGAAAAACTAATCCAATGGTTAAACAAGTCGGCTGCTGTTTCCTCTCAACAGCTACTAGCTCTCAACAACTACCAGCTATTTTCTGAGCTTTAACAAACCAGACAAAGTGATCACAGGACATATCACATATTTTCTGACAGAAAATGGCCATCGAGACTCATTCAGACCTCAGAGACTGCTCTCTTTAACGTTTCATATAAGAACAGTCCTCCAAATTATAGGTGCTGGCAATTCCAGGCTATATGGTGGCAACAATTAGCCCTGGGGATAGCGAAGGCGCCGATTGTGAGTGTGGGATCATCTCTATGTTCATCAGTGTTTCCGATCTGGCTTTGAAACCCGATATGAACAGGACAAGCTGCTGCTTTCTCCTGTCCATTTACTGACAAACAGACAAACAGAATCTGTTGGCAGAGAAAACAAGTCGGATGTTTACGCGGGATGTCATGTCAGAGCCCCCCGGTTTCATTGTCAAACCAGTACAACTTCAACACGCGCTGATCTTGTTGAACAGAGATTAGATGGTCTCACGTGGGCTTTGTTCATTATGTCATCTTCCAATGAACATACTGGGTCTCATCTTTGATTACTGCAATGGAACATGTTGTGCAGCATTAGGCCAACTGATGTCTTGGTTTGGTGTCACCATCGCACACTATCTGGGTCAAGTCATCTGATGATGACAAATTCCATGTAAAGCAGGTCTGAACCACCACTCTTTGAGATGATTACCAGGAACCCAACATTACCCAATGAGCCAGCAATCAGCGACGACAGCAAGGAAAAAGTGCCTATTAGCAGGAAACATACAGAAACCTTGGTCGGATTCCAACTCAGTGTGTGGCGGCCTTCAGGTGGAGAAGGACAGAGAGCTAAAAAGCCGGGGGGGATGTGAGCGGCGCTGACAGTTACACAGTGATAGCTGACATGATACATAATAACTTTAATATTCATAAGAAGACACGAGGTTACTATCATGCGCTGAAGAAGAGTTAGGGTGCTGACTGGACGAGTGAGAAGATTGAGAGAAGTACATCATGGGATGTCCCTTAGCAACCATGTTAGCGTAGCGCTAAATGTAAGCGTTCATGGTTTTCAGCCTATTCTTAAACAAAGAAAGGATGCCCCCCCCCCCCGGGATGGAGATTGGAAGATGGTGACAAGACTGAAGGATGAGACGGTCGATGGACGACGTCCGATGTCTTCTGCTTTTACAACTCTGCCGGTGACTGATGCTGACGGGGAAAGAGAGCAGGGTCAAAGCTCAAGGGTGTGTATGTGTGTGTGTGTGTGTGCGTGCGTGTGTGTGTGTGTGTGTGTGACTGATAGCTCGGTGTGCTGCCACTCCCGTCTGCTGCGAGGGACGGACAGCGGGTAGGAAGAGCCACTATTTTGCGGGCCGACGCAGTGTGGACTATTCCGTATTCCTCGCGAGTTGGGTGAGCATGATCGATAAAAAAGGGATAAATAAATAAAAGCAAAGGCTCCCAGAGAGAGAGAGAGAGGTTGAATAGAAAGGTATGGAGAGAAAGCTATGGAGACGAGGGAGAGGTGCGATGGAAGAGATCAAAAAGAATTTTCTCTCCCTTCATCTGTCGCTCGAGGCTGTAAAACATCTGTTAACAACATATGAAATTCGTTCCACGTGCTCGTGCAATCTCCCATGTTCAGACGCGGTCTTTTGATCTCCCCCCATCCCCCGCCTTCCTCTGCTCAGGGCCATTAGCCACACCCTCCTCCTGTCTCTGGGAAGCTGCGGCGGAAATACAAGGCGGTAAAAATGATGAAGGTTCTGACAGAGGCTGGAGATTACACCCCCGGACACAGATTTGATGCTCAGTTTTATTTTTGGTAAACATTTCCAGCAACTTGATCAGAAAAAAAAAAAAAAATAGGAAAACACCTCATCCTGTGCAGGATTTATAGTTGGCTCAGCTAGCTTTCTGGCGGCATGGCGACAGAGTGGTTAGCATTTCTGCCTCACAGCGAGAAGGTCCCTGGTTCGATACCGACAGAGCACGTGTAGAGCTTCCGTGTTCTCCCCCCGTGTCTGCATGGGTTTCCTCTGGGTATTTCACACAGTCCCAAAACATTCAGTGGAGACCCTGATTTGTCAATACATGGCAATGAGTGAGTGAATGGTGGTATGACTACTGAATTACAGTTTGTCCCATTTTGATGTGTGAATGACAGGGTGCATGGTTGTTGTCTTTTTATGACATGTGAATGAAAGCGTGAATGATTGTTTGTATCTATATGGCGTGTCATTCTGAATGCGAGAGTGGATGGTTGGATGTCTCTATGTGATGTGTGGATGAAATACTGAATGGTTCTATGTCTGAATATTTGTCGCGATGTGACATGTGAATGATAATGAGTGAAATGTTGTTTGTCTCTACACGTGGCCCTGTGATTGAATGGTGACTGGTCCAGGATGGCCTTTCGCCCATCTGACAGCCTGTCCCAATGACAGCAAGGGACGGGCTTCAGCATCCCTGCAACCCTCACCTGAGTGTGAGTGGTATAGATATGGAATGAATGAATGAATACATTTTCTTTTATAAAGGTGCTGTCGGGAAAGAAGAAAGATCTCTTCCTTTTAGAAAACGGGTAAAAATTAAAGAACTACTGGGTGGCGCAGGGGTTAGCGCTTCAGTCTCACAGCACCAAGTACTCTGGTTCAATTCTAACAGGGGACTTTTCTGTGTGGAGATGGCATGTTCTCCCCGTGTCTGCGTAGGTTTCCTCCGACAGTCCAAGGAAATAGGAAAATTTGGAATATTGCCCCAAATGAGAGAGTGAATGTTTGTTGATATATGTGGCCCTGTGATTGACTGTCATCCAGTCCGAGGTGCACCCTGCCTGTTTCCTGATGCCAGCTGGGGTAGGCTCCAGAGACGCCAAGTAGGATAAGCGGCAGACGATGAATACTTGTCAGGGTGATATTGGGTATCGGGACAGGCTGTCACCTGGCGGCGCCCCACAGACGCCTTTCTTCTAACTTATCATCTTCATTTGTTATCCTCTTTATCTTTCCTACCCTACTACCTTGAAAATCCGGCACTCTGTTGCCATGACAGCAAAGCACCAAATAAGGATAAATCCGTTTTCAGGCTTTTGCACCCGCCTGCCTGTCTGTCTATGTGTTTGCCTACATCATGCAACACACTTGACGGTTTTGTCTCGTGAACCAGACAGGATTTTGTTGTTGATCTTTGTTGCCAACACTACGTATGATGGACACCTGTGGCCTTCATGCTGCTGCCATGGCAACCAACCTGGATGTGACTTGATTGGCTGAGGTGTTGGCAATTGCAGCTCATTAATAAATGAATGCCGTGTTCAACTGTGTACCTTTTCTGGTAAGAGAAAGATACGATCATTGATTTTGTTACCAGATCGATTCTATTTAAATTAAAGGGAAACATCTATTTTATTAATTTTGATAAATCTATCGTATTTCGTGAAACATTCTCAGAACAACAGATCAGGTGGCATAGTGGTAGAGCTATTAGCTAAATACACATGATTATGCTATCACGAGTGTACTGATATACTATTTTACAGAAGTATAGAAAGGGTCAGAGGGACCTGCATTGTGCCTTTGTAGACCTAGAAAAAGCATATGACAGAGAGGAACTATGGTATTGTATGAGGAAGTCTGGAGTGTCAGAGAAGTATGTCAGACTGGTGCAGGACATGAATTCAAGATGTAAGACAGTGGTGAGGTGAGCTGCAGGTGTGACAGAGAACTTCCAGGAGGAGGTGGGACGACATCAGAGATCAGCTCTTTCCAACTTCTTGTTTGCAGTAGCAATGGACAGGCTGACAGATGAGGTTAGACAGGAATCTCCATGGACCATGATGATTGCAGATGACATTGAGATCTATAGTGAGATACTATAGTGTGAATGAGTGGGACCCAAATGGAACGGTGAGGCTACAGGGAGTGGAGATGAAGACAGAGGATTTTAAGTACTTATGATCAACAGACCGGAGCAGTGGAAAGGAGGCAAAGAAACAGGTTGAATTAGGCTGGAATGGGTGGAGAAAAGTGTCAGGGGTGATGCAGGATAAAAGAGTCTTTGCCAGAATGAACGGAAAGATGTTCAATACAGTTGTGAGAGCAGCGATGCTGTGTGGTTTGGAGACAGTGGCGTTGAAGCAAAGACAGCAGGCAGAGCTGGAGATAGCAGAAATTAAGATGTTGAGGTTCCCTTCGGGAGTGACGAGGATGGATAGGATCAGGAATGAGTCTCTTAAAGGGACAGCACATGTTAGACTGTTTTGGAGATAAGGTCAGAGGAGCAAGACTGAGTTGGTTTGGTCATGTACAGAGGAGAGAGAGTGAATATATTGGCAGAAGGATGCTGGGGTTGAAGCTGCCAGGCAGGAGGTCCAGAGGAGGACCAACGAGAACATTAAAGAGGATATCGTGACAGAGAACATGATGTCAGTTTGTGTGAGAGAAAAGGATACAGAGAATACAGTTAGATGGAGGAGGTTGATTTGGTGCGGCGACGCCTGAAGGGAGCAGCCGAAAGGAAAAGAAGAAGAAGAAGAATACTGTAAGAATACACTGAGAATATACTGTATTTCTCACGATTGTAAGATCCATAGGTTTTCAACCTTTGACCTCACATCAGAAGGTTCCTGGTTCGATTCCAGCAGGGGGGGGATTCTTTGTGGAGTTTGCATGGGTTTTCTTCTGCGTTCTTTGGTTTCCTCCTGCAATTCAAAAACATGAGTTCGGTTCACTGGCGACCCTAAATTGTTCATACTTGTCAATGGGAGGGTGAATGGTTGTATGTCTCTATCTCTAGCCTTGTGATCAACTGGCGACCGACCAAGGGTGAACCCCGACTCTCACCAAACGACAGCTGTGATCGGCTCCAGCAACCCTCCGTTGACGCGTGAATGCAGGATAAGCGGTGTAGGCAATGGATGAATGGATGATTTCATATCCCATAATGTCAGAGATGTTCGTTTTCATATCGGTGAATTCTCAACTCGGACTGTATACAAAAGCAGCACAAGTCTTAAGACAACCAGGCAGCAGGGAACACGTGGCAGATTCGTCTTTTGAGTTTGGCAAGTTAAAAAACATAAAGGAAAAGAAACAACTGATAGCTTTTCTATGCAGGACTCGACAATTTGTCCAGAGTCCGGCTTTTATTTCTGTTCTCGCCATACGACGTGACGGCTGCTTATGTAACTCCATGCGGATCCGCATGCAATCCGCCACAAAGGCAGTTAATGTTCGAATCCAAAGCAAAGCCACAAAGTGAGTCGCCCCCGGATTGATGTGGCACTACTGGTCAGGGGCCATTACAGGGCTTAATGAGATATGTCTGTGTAAAAATTACATTTTGAGTCAGAAAAGTCTAAAACGGACTCGTTTTTTTTCCGATCGAGGCGACATTCCCATCAGAAAGTGTTCCTTTTCTTCTGCTCCCAAAAGAGGCTTTAGCAGCGCCTCAGAATACATTTCCTCATTAACCGATACCGGACGTTTCCCTCTAATGGCTTCAACTTCTAACTAATCTGTTCCTCCGTGCTCCTGCTGCCTGACGAATGGCCCGCCTTCAGTCCCCATTGAAATCAGGTAATTAGTGCGTGCGTGTGTTTGTGCTTGTGTGTGTGTGTGTGTGTTGCGCTGCTTGCATCAGGAATGAGACAGATGGTAAATGTTGATGTCACTTCAGAATCAATGATAATAGATCCTTTTAGCATGAACTACTTTTGAGTGCGTGTGCGTTGATGCACAGTGCATGGGCATTGAAGCAAAGGTGTCAGGAAATCTTCGGATTGAAGGTCATTTCCCATGTGACTCATCAGACTTGGCTTCCAAAGGCGGCTGAGACGGATCCCGCCCGGCGACCGGCGAGACACGCGAAGCTCACTGAGGACAAGTCAGGATGTCTGAGTGTGTGATATCCCGGGCCGGAGGAAATTCGCTACACAAATAATAAATCAATTCCAATACATTTCCAAAGGTCGTTGGCGTTCCATGCAACTGCTGCAAACCCATAATGCAGCTGCAGGAACTCATCAAGAATGTAGTTATTGACGTTTTCTCAGGAAATAATCTGTCTGTGAGGCGCCTGAAGCAAACACAGTGGATCATAATAATGATAATTGTTATTGTTATTAGCAGGAAGTCGCGGCGCACAGTTTCCGAGTCATTTATAATTCATCTGTATTTTTCTCGGCCGCGGAGCGAAAATGGATGATGTGAAAGCAACCCCGATGCTGGAAAAAAGAAAAAAACCCACACCCGCAACACTACAAAGCTAACCTTTTCCTACAGCGTTAGTGCGCCGTGACACCTCATGATTGAAATCTTCTAGGCATCCGCCACATCCACAAATAATGAACACCAAAGCGTCTTCTTTACGTTTCTTCTCGTGTGTGTGTTGGAAATGATCAACCTGAGTGCAGTAGACAATTTCTAATGGTCGTATGGAGGAATTTTGCTTCCATTAAAAATGTATCAGCTCTTCTTAAGTTGGGTTGCCACACAGGCGGTCTGTCCTCCCCCTCCATCCCTCGCTTTTTCTTTCTTCGCTCCTCATTCTCTCTCCAAGGCTCTCAGTGTGGAGTCTCCTAGATGGTGATGATTAAAGATTGCTAAAAGCAGCTACGCCTCCATCAATTATGTAAATTTTCAAGATATGATTTTCTATCTATATATGTATTTTCTATATTTTTATAATAATTATGGCATCCATTGTATGACGTCACTACCGTATGAGACAAGAAATCAAATTTTTTTCATGTTTTTTTATTTCATATAATCAGAACATGCTGCTCGACGCAAATTGTGTTTACTATACCGTAAAATATAATGCGATGATCGATGCGGTGACAGGGACATAATCTGTGCCTGCTAACACAGTCAATGAGAATATTGCAGCGGGCCTGTGGCCTCAGCGCAAATGTAATATTTGCCATTACTTATTATTGTTAATCAAAGGAGATGATTGTTGCCCTTTTTTTGTCAGTAGGAGTAGGAGCATAAAATAAAAAGGGCCCGGCGGTTTCAAAGGGAGGAAAAGACTGCTCGTCCGTAGTGATGGGATGTATTAATAAAACAGCTATTCCCAGATGTCTCCTAATGAGGACAAATTTCTTGTACGCAACCATATGCACCCACACACACGTCATCACACACACAAACAAACATACACACACACAGACTGTGTCTTCCCATACAGCCGCCCCTATGCTGCTGGGGTTTTTGCCCTCCTGTCTGTTCGACGGACTCAGATTGACTTGGCCCGAGCGAGACGAATGCTCCGCTCTGGACAGGATACGTACTGATGTCCGGGAGAATTGATGCACGTGTGAGCAAGTGTTTTTTGGATGTGTGTGTGTGTGTGTGTGTTTGTGTGCTTTGTATCATGAAGGGCATTCTAAACTGAGCTGCTTACTGTGTTTTCTTCTGCGTGTGTGTATGCTCTCTACAATGGAGGTGGAGCAACTATCAATGTGGTTAGCAAAGACCTTCAAAACAAACCAATTCATTTATTTAGCTTGTTATTTTAAGTTTCAAGTCCCACTGACTTCACAGGTATAATGCTTCCATGGGACCAAAAATGAAATTAGTTGTGTTTTGGTGCGAAAGATTTCCTTCCAACCAGTGATGTTGGAGGTTCCGGAGGTAAAAACAGTGTCTAATCTGTGTCTCTTAATCCCATTAAAAATAAAAGTCTATATTTCTAGTTGAAATCCTTTAACCGCATGGGACTTCCGGTGTTAAACGCAAATCTCCATCGGAATGCAATCGATTCCCGAGGAAACTGCTTTATGCAAAGACATTGCAATGCTTTACGTTTGCTGGTATTTTGTAGAAACTCAGAAGGGTTTTCTTAACAAACATCAAATACAAGCAAGCTTTGAACCTCCCTCCGCTTCATCGGGACCAGGCGCTGCACTTCACGTGCACCTGAAGGACAAGGGCCACTTCTACGCAAATGGCAATTTCTAGCTTGAGGAGACAGATGAGAGAGATGACAAAGAAGCTGTCGAGAGACCTTCTGCCTACGCAGAACGCCGCATTGAGATCCGTCCCTGGGCAGATCAACACACACATACACATACACACACACACACAAACACCAGACACACCAAGACACAAACACACAAACTCCAGATCCATCTGCACCCTGGAAACCACCCCAAAAAATCAACAATCCAAACCTCAGCCTGAGCGATGAAACGGATTTCTTTTGGTTTTTAAGCGATCGACACATTTGCTGTACTATTACCTGCTGAGATGCAAACTCATGTGAGTCCCTGGGGACTCATACCTTTGTCCCCTAAACAAAACACACACACACGTGCTGCCATAACAACCCCGTTCAGCATGGTTTCTGCAATACAACACACTCATTAAATGACGGACCTTCTCAACTTGAGGACCAACGCCCAACCCCAGCGGTTGTATAATTTTCATTGACACCTTAGCAGCTAAATGTGTCATTTGCTAAGCGATAGCTATGGCAGGATCTCCGCGCTGTTGCTCGGCGGGTTCTTCTCCGTGAGCTACCATCTTCCGCACTACACATACCAAGTAGCTACAGTCACAGGCGACTGATTTTATCCAATCATTTCTTTGTGTTCCACGCGATGGCGACTCCTTTCCACCACACATCCGCACCTCAGTGGCCTACTTCTCTTTCCAAGGACTAAAGGCTTGCTTTCATTTTACCACTTTTGGATAAGAACCCGCCATGACTTTCTCAGAAACTAATTGCTTTTTCTCCAAGCACGCGCTCAGTTTTTCTATTTTTAAAACATAACCCGTTCTCGGAAGGTGACCGCCACGGGTCAACACGACTGAGAAATCCCGCTCCATGACTGAACACATGATGCAACTCGGTGTAAGAGGTGGAGGAAGGAGCGTACGAGGGAGAGCCCGAACACGACGAGGGAGGAATGACTCGGGTTTGTGTGTGTTTGTGTGTGTTGGATTTTATGCTGCGAGGAAGAAAAACGGAATGCAGATCCGGCCTTCTCTGCTTGCCAGAGCACTTGGCTTATATTAAATGCAGACGCGGCAGAGATGACATCATCCTGGGGGCCTCTCAGCCATTCAGCCACTCGCCGTTCATTACATCATCGGCCTGGGGAGGGAGAGATGTGATGATGTAATTCCTGGAGGGCTGGAGGTGAAGACACAGTGCTTTGGTCATTTGTGTCAATTAAAATGACAGTCAAAATAGTAATCACAATTCTTCCGGTGGTAATAATGCAAGAATAAAGTGGACACATATAATAACGACAGACTCATTTTTGTTTCCTCGTAACGTGCCGTATTTTATAGTAGAGTACATACATTTTCATTTTATCTGTCTTTGTGCTCACAGTTAATGGGGCAAAACACCTAAACGAAACAGTACAACACATTCTCTGGCACGCACGTACACACACACGCACAAACACACACACACACACACACACACACACACGCACGCATACCTACATACACGCACACTCGTAAGCACACTCCCATTTTCACATACAGTCACCTCAATGCAAGGATTCTCCGGTCAAAACGAGCTCTCAAATCAAGCACACACACACACACACACACACACACACACACACACACACACACACACACTCACACATTCAATTTTCCCCCCGATGCACTCTGTCTGACGCAGTCTTTTCTCCAACCACCTAATTTAGGCTTTCTTGTACTTAGGCAATGATATATGAAATACCACTCATAATTACAAAAAGTATCCGACAAATCAACCAGAAGAGTACAAAACAAAAATGTAAAGAAGAGCAATCTACATATTTATGAATAAAACATTCCTGTTATAAAATAAATTTCAATAATACACATTTTTACAGCATGAACGGATGTGTTTCATTCTGAGTTTTGCACGATGGACTAGATTACTATCTATTTATCAGACAAAGAGCTGGGATGGGGAGGAGGAGGAGGAAGAAAAGAAGCAGAGTAACATTGGAGACATTCTGCACTGCACGCGGTTGCTGTGACAATGAGCGTTTTGCTATGTAAATGATGCTCTGTGGTAACCAGGTGATTTCCAGTGATTTTAGTCTTTGGGATCGTTCAAAGCTACGGGGCTCCGTCCGACGTGCTGAACCCCGATAGCTTCAAAGCTAAGTGAATGGTTGGTTTATTAAATGACATCACGCCGACTGACCTGAACCCTCCCCCGTGATCCTGCCCACCCTCAGCGAAAAGTCCAATGGGTACTGGCTAGCCAAACATGAAATCCCGCCCACCCTCAGTCCACCCCTCTTGTGTTTGAACCATCCAGCACAGCGCCCCCCCCCCCCCCCCCCCCCCCCCCCCCCCCCCCCCCCCCCCCCCCCCCCCCCCCCCCCCCCCCCCCCCCCCCCCCCGCCCCCACCTCCCCCCTACCCCCGGCGGGGGGGCAGCGC
>CAAKHD010011724.1:23093-34828 GCA_901007705.1 Fistularia tabacaria
TGGTACTATTATATACACATACACACACACACACACACACACACACACACACAAGCATGCACACACTCAGAATAAGCAATGACCCAAATGCCGTGCAGACAAAGGGAGCCGCCCACCCTGTCGGTGAAAGGGCCACGCCTCACCAGAGAAATGATGTGGCGCCGTTAGAATTCAGCCATAATCTTAAAAAAAAAAAAAGGATGAATATTGTTGAGGGAATATTTCTTACTAGTTGAAGAAATATTATCCTCTTGATACTAAAAATACATTGGGAGCTCAACTTGAAGGACAAAAACATATATCACAGAATGATAGTCTGGAGGCTCGTCTGTCTGATCACAGGCTTTTTTTTTACAACGCTGCAGCTCAGCATCCCCACACACCCCCTTCACCGCTCAGCTCACAGCCTGGAAAACCTTAATCGCGCTGCCAATCGTCTCACGTTGCGGCGTCAAACGCAAACATGGCAGAAATCCACGCTCCCCACTACAAGCAGGAACCGTCCGCCGTCATTCGTCTTCGAATTGCAGGGTGTAACCCCAGCAACCGCAGTATTCAGGGCCTAGATCGCCTCCCCACAAAGTCACACAACTTGGGCCGGGCTGATCTTTTTTTTTCTGTTTGTGTCTCATTTAGATCTAAAAGGACAATAACTGGAATTGATGGTCTTAGAAGTTGCTGGGAGCAGCCGGTCTGGAACGGATCCGATCCATGGATCCATAACAGCGGGCCATGTTTGTTTCCTTTACTCACTCTTTAGTGTACGGATGTACAAATGAGCCTTATTCCCTGACAGCATTTCGGAGCGAAGGCGCGCGTCGCCCCTTCAGTGCTCTCAGGACATCTGACCGATTGGACAGCGGATGGGGACACCATCGCAAGAACGTGGGGGTTCTACTCGCATGTGGACGGATTTCAGGAAAATACATCTCTCAGAGTTCCCAGTTTTTTTACAGATTCGACCATGCCATCGCTCAGACACCGGCAAGCCCCACCCTCCAATTTTTCAAGAATTTTTCTGCCTCTCCTTGGGAGGGGGTAGCGGGGGAATCCTGGCCTGTTGTCCTGCCCCCTCCCTTGCGTTGGGATCCCTGGCTCAGCCCTGCGACAGCTGCCCACTCCGGGGGACTCACCCCCCCACACACACACACACCTCACTGTCTTCAATGTTGAAGCAGCTTTTGGGTTGAAAAATGACCCCCACCACTCCACCATCGCCCACCACCCTTTTCTAAACTGACACACTTTAATGATTGGTTTATCTGAGTGCAATTAAAATCTGAGGTGAGAAACTATCTCACTTTCTCACATCTTGGATGTTTGAAGATTGTCCTTATAAAGGTCGTTGCGAAAAAAAAATAAATGAATAGATAAAAAGGTATCTTGAAACTGAAACAACTGTTTGGCACATGAGAACATAACACAATGTTTTGAATTTATTTGATATTTTATTTGAAACAAGTAAATTCATACCTTGGAGTTCTTTTTGATGATCTCTCGGCTCATCATCAGACGGCCTTCGGACAGGTCGATCCCGGACAGTGGGACGAACGTCTCTCCGATGCTCTCTTCCCGCGAGAACCTGTCGAAGCTGAGCACGGTGAAGTGAAGCGTCAGCTCCGAGACCCGGGCCAGTGAGATCCCGTAGAAGCTGAAGGTTTCGTCGAATGTCGGGTCCAGGGTCTTCCTCACCACCCTGGTCTTCACCCGGTGCTTCTTCTCGGGCAGCAGGGTCAGCTTGATGTAGGGGTCGCAGGTCGGCGACTGCTCGTCAGTCGGGCTCAAGTCGTGGGCTTCCTGGATTTCAAAATTCAATGAGTGTGTGTTAGACGGAGGCAATCAGAATGCACACACATACACACACACACACACACACACACACACACACACACACACTCCGAAGACATTCAATACCTTGATGTGGACAATGAACGCCTTCCTCTCTGGCTGGTATTCCAAGGCGAAGTGGAGGGTCCCAAGCCTGCTCTCCCTCTCCTCTAGCTGGGGCTTGTCCACAGCTGGGGTGGGTGCCAGGCTGGAGAGGGTGCTGCTGGACGGCGAGGGGTGGTCCCGGCGGTCGGCCGCCCCGGGCTGGGTGAACCCTGCGTGCGGTGAGGGCAGCTCCAGGTCCGGGGAGCTCCGCACCTTCTGGTGGTGGTGATGAAACGGCTTGGTGGTGAAGTTCCCGTTCAGATCCCGTTTTTCTAGATCCAGATGCAGCGCAGTTCTGGAACCGTTCGGACTTGACGCCAGGTTGCCTGAGCCGCTCGGACTGGTCGGCATGGAGGTGTGGCAGTTTCCATTTACGTCGGTTTTACTGATGTCGTTGGCCGATGCCACGGTTGCAGAGAATTTCTTCTTGCCGCTGAGGCTCTCCGGGTAGATGTCGACTCCTTTGAGCATGTGCACAAACTTGTATGGTGGTGTCTTCTGAGATTTGGTCTCTTTCCGCTGGCAGCAGAGCCACGCGAAGGCCGACACGGTGAAAACAAGGCCGAAGACGCTCACGAAAGCGACCCCCGCTGGGACCACCACTGCGGAGCCAGACAGAGAAGGGAGAGGAGAGGGTTGAGCTCACAGTGTTAGCACATTTCAGGTTGAACAACTGTGACAGATTTCCTTGTTGCACTGAACCAGTTGACCGCAGTCCTGACGCATGACGTGCCAAACACGGCTCTGGCACATGGACAGGAAACAGATGGTGTTGAGGGCTGAGCCACAAAGAAAAAAAAAAAAAAAACGTGCCTCGTCATTTAGCAACTGGCTAACGTCTCGATTACGGGTTTTGTGGAAATGGCCAAATGTTCCCCTACCGCCCCTCCCAGATTAGCCGTTATCGTGAAAACACCGGTCCACAATGCAACGGCTGACGATAATTGACAAACGCACATCATCATCGCACTTGATGTGATTATGTCGCGTTCATGGCGGCGGCACGCTGGGGCCTGGCTAGATTTCATCACTTCATCCCACTAAAAGGCTACTCTCAAACGTGTACCTAGTTTTGTTTGTTTTTCCTCGCCAATTTTAATTGCGTCAACAGGCAAACTCAGGCAAACGGGGTCAACGGGTCTGAACATCCACATAAAGAGATGAGTGAAAGTGAGTGTGTGTGTGTGTGTGTGGTGGTAAGTGGGTGGGTGGAGGAACGGGGAGGCCACCAGAACCTGCGTTCGTCTTTTTACTTGACTAGTTCACACACAAATATCGGGTGATTTTATGCATTTTCTGGTGTAGAAAGTCCTGTCCCTGATGGGGACAGGGTATATTTTACTCTGCTGAACTTGAACATCAGCCGGTGTGAGGAATTTATTTTATTTAAAAATAAGGTTTAAGGTCACGGTTGTTTAATTTTTTGCTGTATTTTTACTTTGGGGCAGGAAAATATTTGAATTGAATGATGAATTTGAAAAGTAAGCCAAAGAGAGTCTCTCCGAGTGTTTGGGTTTAAGGGATGAAGGCTTGAAGGCAATGCCAGATTGATGAAATGGTGGGGGAGGGCGGAGGGAGAGGAAGCCACTGATCCAAGACGAAAACAAAATAAAACGGAGAAAACAAACAGGTGCGCTCTGGCTCTGAAAGCAAACCACAACTCCAGGTGTGGGATGCAAAAAAACGAAAAGCAGTATTGTTTAGTGAAGGGAGGGACGGGAGTTGGGGTGGGGTAAGGGAGGGATGGAGCATATTCAGTGCTCTCTCTCTCTCTCTCTCTCTCTCTCTCTCTCTTTCTGGAACGCAGCTGTTGCTTGCTTTTTGCAAAATGGAGGAGGCTGGGACCTCAGCTTGCAACAAATTCTGGGAGCGCATAACGATGCGTGAATAAACGCGTAATAATGCTTTGCATGTGGGATGAATGCAATTTGAAAAAAAAAAAGGGTTAAATTGAAGATCATCATTATCTAGGCGGCCCTAACCAACAACAAAAAATAAAAATAGATCTGAAAAAAATTGGTGTGTCGGTATTCCAGCCGCACTCACCGAGCTGAGATCCATCCACCAGCGTGGGAGCCATGATCGCTGTCCGAGGTGCTGAAAGCTTCACCCGCCGCGCTCCTTCACGCTCTCTTTCTCTCGAACTCCCCTCGACTGGATTTCTGTCTCCCCGCGTTGGAGCTCCTCTCCCGGCGTCGGATGGGGATGTTCACGGTATCGGGGGGCCACCGGGTTCCGCTCGTCTGGTGCCAAAGGAGGATCGAAGGGCTTTGGCGTATTCACACCCTCGTCGCCGGTACTCCGTGTGCGTCTCAGGGGCGGCGACACCCTCCCTTCTCTCTCCCTTTCTCTCTCTTAGATGCCCCCACCCCCGCCCGTCAACGCTGAGCTCATCGGTGCTGACGCAGTGGTGACGGAGGCTGCCTGCGACCACAGGGCCCCCGGTGGGGGATGCCAGCTTCCCTGACTGACAGCCTCCCTGATTGATGAGCGGCTGTCTTCATCTCCCTGTTTTTTTGTTTTTGTTTTTTTTCGATTGTCTCATTCTTTGACGAGTCCATCGACTGTGTCTGACCACCTATTGTTCGTTGAATGAATGTAGTCGGCAGTAATTAAAGTAAGGGGTTACTCAGGTGTAATGCATATGTAATAACCCCTGCCAGGTACATCCAGTTCTTTTATATTGTAAGATCACCCAGTGACGTTTGACGATATACTGCACATTTAAAAGTAGGTTTCAAGAACGAATGATTATTTGAGCGTTCAGGTTTTATTCGTGATAACCGGTGTTTCCTGCATGAAACAGGAACATGAGCTAATGCTGCTCTCTGGTGTTCATACTATGTAATACAGTTTTGGCACCACGAAGGGCCCTTCTAGTCAAACGTGTTTGGCGACTTAACATTTTTGAATGATGAGTTCGCATGAAGGCCCATTTTGCTTCGTTTTTTGTTTCATTTTTTTTCCCCTGAAAATAGCTCATAATACATCAGTCATTGGAGATGCGAGGTGTGATTAATATGAATAAGTACTGTGGATTTGCTGCATGTTTGCGTGCGTATTTTTTATTTTATTTTTTGATAGGATATGAATAAATAAATAAATAAATAAATAAATAGATAGATAAATAAATAAATAAATAAATGTAAAACATGTTAAAAAAGCACAGCATACGCACAGTACTTGCATCTCTGAAGACTGGAATATTATCAACAATTTTTATGAAAAAATTGTCTGGGTAGGTACTGTTGATATGCTGCGTGTTTTTGTAAGTGCTTTTAATTTCATTTTTTTAATTGAAAAAATTAAGTAAATCTAAGAAATAAAAAAAATAAAAAAAAACAGCTAATCCACAGTACTTACATATTTTACTCACTACCTGCATCTGTAAGGGCGGATATTATATCAACAATTTTCAGGAAAAAATAGTCTGGGTAAGTACTGTGGATTTGATGCGTGTTTGTGAGTGTGTGTCAATATTTGTGTGTGTTGACAAACAAAAATCAACGACTCACCTGTTTAACTGCAGAAGTGTATTGGTTAATTTTGGTTTAGTTTTGGGGCTCTTCACCTGCAGCTGTTCCTCTGAGAACATCCAGTAACCTGGCCAAATGAAACTTACATGGGGCGTATCCTAGCAGTCTGTTTAATGTGGACATACAATAATTAATGTGCCAAATAAAGACAAAAAAACATTCACTCTCTCATTGATAAGATGAAGGAGATGATAGTGAAGATGAGGAAGGAGAGGAGACCTATTCAGCCGCTGCTCAGTTGAGATCAACAGTGGCTGCACTTTCCTAGGAGGCCGAGCGCGTTTGGCATGTCGCCTGAGATCCTCAACAATTTCTACAGCTGTACAACTTCTACAACTGTGTTTAACTTGTTTGTCTAACTGTCTGCACACAGCCTGCACTTTGGGAGTTGGTACATTCAAAGCTGCACTGTTTCCTTCACCTTGCGCAAACTGTTTACGTCTCATCGAAATTATATACTTATTATTATTGTTTTGTGGTGGACACTGAGGGGCGTAGCCTCTCGCCCCATGGGACTCGGGGCTGGGGGGGCGCGGCGTAGGCCAGAGACTTAAATATATGCAACCTGGAAGTGCACGGGGTGGTTGTATAGCAGTATGGTGGTGTTCAGTAATAAAGGTAATCTCTCATCCAAGACTCCATGGCTCCGTTATCGATTATTCCTTGCCGAACACCATAGTGTTTGTTTTTGTTTTTTTTGCTTACGATCTAGCGTCACTGAGGGCAGCGTCATAAAAATTTTATGCCACACGGAAACATGTTTCTAGACTGTACGTATGACAATAAACATTTTGAATCTTGAATATTTAGACACGCAACCATTCACTCCTTCAATCACACTTCATATATGAACACAAAACTATTCATTCTCTCACGTCTAGGCAAGGTTTTATGGATTGTCGGAGGAAACCCACGAAAGCATGGGGAGAACATGGAGGCCCCACACAGAAAGGCCCCCCTATCAGAATCGAACTGGGGACCTTTTTCGCTATGAAGTGGAAGCACTAACTACTGCGCCTCCACCGAAGGATCATGAATCGGGTTTCATTCGATCCAGCAACAGGGTTTGTACTGTGCATGTGACCAGCACTGGAGCCGTTACCCGGCACAGATCCAGAACTTCAGGAGGGAATACAGATGCTGAGGTGAAAATCGTGGAAAACTAAACACGTCGATCCAAAGGATCTCTTCAAAGGATTACTAGGCAACATTTGGACCTCTTCTTAGTCAGCGAGCTGTCAAACAGGATTGTGTGGATTGTTTGCTGCTGGGTGTGTGCATGACGTCATTCGTAATTTTGTTTTCTCTCGTTCTGGTTTCTCTTTAACTCGTGTAATCAGGTGTCACATTCGACGATTCAGAACCGCAAAAGCTATGGGGAAAAAAATGGCCATGGCTTTTCCAACTGACAACAAAGAAAAGGGTCTCAGAAAACTCAAGCCAAGTCATATTTTATTTATACTTGGTTGCCTCCTGACACCCTGACACAGGAAATAACTGCTTTTTAAATGAAATAACTTCTTTTTGAAACACTGGCAGAAACCCTGGATTCTTGGTGGCCTTCTGCCTCAACCGGACAAAAGAAAGAGAGAGAGATAGAAAGAGAGTGAGACAGAAAGCAAGACCATGATAAAGACAGAGTGATGTATGAGGGTTCGGATCCCATACTACGACTACTAATAATAATATTAATAAAATTAATAATAATAATAAAAATAATAATCATATTAAAGGAAAGGCTCGCTGTTCAAAATGAAGATGTTTTTGCTGTTTATTTGTTCACTGAAAACAAAACGAACAGTGACGTCATTGGAAAATTCAAAAACCAGCATAAGGAGAAAGAATGTTCTTGGTGGCAGGAGAACATTGTGCTTTGAGTTTTGATGACAGAGATTTGTTTCTGCAAAAGCCTTGGGATTCTCCGAAATGGCACAACAAACAGCTGATTATGGAATGAAAGTGAAACTCAGGTGATATACACCCACCGGTCTCAGTTGAAGTATATAAAGGGCCTGGCAGGTTGTGTTATCTATTCATTGATGCTCTCCCTCCATCGTTCCTGTAGGTGAGATCAGAAACCTCGCACGAACCCCAGCTAACAGTAAGGATTGATGAATGTGATCATTTTTTGTTTTTTTTTAGTTTTCACAGAAGTACAAGAAAGTTCTTTGGCGGAGAAATGGCAGCCGGCGCCCGAAGCACTACAGGCTTGGGCCTCCTCTTCACCTTGCTGTGCCTGGTTTCCCTCTCAAACTCACAGGAAAACAGTAACATGCTGGTAAATCAAATCTTATGTTATCTATCTTTTCTTTGTATGACAATTGAAATGTCCAGGAGTGGTTTCATTTCACGAAATCGTACCGAGATGCATGTTTGCTTCACGATCTGTCGTCGTATCTGCGTCTGGGTGCAGACGCTCTTCGGGTCCCACGGTGTCACTTCATGTTGGTTCTTTTCAGGAACTACTGGAGGAGACCTGGGAGACTGCAAATGAAATGACAATGAGTCTGAAGGTGAGACAGTTCTCCCCCCAAATGTGTGTTTGTGCTTCTTTGTCTGCGTGTGTGTATGTGTGTGTGTTTGTGTGTGTGTGTGTGTGAGTGTGTGTGTGTGTTTGTGTGTGTGTATTCTGAGATTATGAGGCCATTATGATATCCAAATGGCTTATATGTATTCAATCATCCAGAAACTGATTTCTAAAACACTTTGCATGGAAATAAATTACATAGCGAATGTGCGTGTGCGTGTGCGTATGTGTGTGTGCATGTGTGCGTGTGTGCGTGTGTGCGTGTGTGCGTGTGTGCGTGTGCGTGTGCGCGCGCACACACACACACAGAGGTTAAACCGTGTGACTGTGTAAGAGAGAGAGATAAACATCAAAATAAAAAGGTAAAAAGACAGAATAATAACCACTGGTCCATTTTGTATGTTAACCTTTATTTCAGAGAAACTTTAACCATGATATCAGTCTCAGTTTTGTGATGATGAGAGACTACAATGTCATACTCGACACTATGGCTTTGTTGACTGAGACATTCGCACCAGACAATCCATTTCTGCTGCAATCAATGCAGTCCGTCCAGGCCTCATTCCAGAGTGCCTGGAAGACATTCAACATGGAAGTGCTCAAGACGATGGCGATATTTCAGATGCACGAAGAGATGCTGCTGAACATAAAGCAGAAAATAGAAAGCCTTGAGGAGAGTCAAGCTGAGATGTAACAGTGAGAAAATCTGTGGGTGTCTGGCGTCTCGGACAAGAGTTATAAAGCGGACGCTTGAAATGGAGTCTTATTCTCAAAAATAGATAAAATAGATCAAATAAACATCTGTTACACCACTTTTGGCGTTTGAAGCGTTTGTGACAACACATATCGGGATGAGCGCAAGCCGCTGTCCCAACCTGCTTTTTTTATCAACTGGTCGCCTTTCGGTGTCTCAGGGAACATTCAGTGGGCTCGAGTCATTTTAATTGATCAAGTGTAATAACCACCTTATAGAGTTTATAACACCTGTTATAACACCTGTCACCCGGAGGAGGTTTGAAAGAGCCGACTGAAAAAGAAAATGTTAAATTGATATTGTTATTTTCGAATAATCTCTGAATTTAGTAGTCAAAAATCATACACGTACAAGCACACACAGACAAACAAACCGCAAACCCACTCCCTGCTTAGATGAAACACTACTTGCATCCCTAATGACAGATGTGTTATCACTGACTTTCAGGAAAAATATAGTTGATGTAAAACATATATTCAATACTTTTATTCTATTTCTATTTCTTCTGTTTTTCATTAAAATCATGGCCAAAAGAATCCCAATGTATCTGGGGTGTAACCATTTGTTATCGTGTCATGATGGTAGAACTTCACACAACACACACATGCACATATACACACACACACACACACACACACACACACACACACACACACACACACACACACACACACACTTACACATTTTTATGAAACCTTTCCTACAAGTACAAAACTCTGTCACCATCCTCCCTCCCCACACATCCTTTTATGTCAGTTCTGAAAAGCGTTTTGTTTGTGTGTGTGTGTGTGTGTGTGTGTGTTGTCCCACGCTCTGTTGGCTGCATAAACCCAGGTGACTGTGACGCCTCAGGGGTAAATGAACGCTCAGCCAGAGAGCATGGCTGCCAATGTCAAATAACCAGACGTTTGTGCATCGCAAACTATTTTCTCTCCCACGTACGAACATGTTGTGATTTGTTTATTATTTATTATTTATTTTTTTCCCTTTTATTTTGTCATATTATTATCAATTTTGTAGGCAATAACCAATAGAGAATTTTTTCCCCCCTCGATGACATCAGACATGTCGGTACAACAGCTAATAAAGTCCTGCCGCACACATCTGGCCGATCAAGACAAGTCAAGTCGGATTTTATTTATACGGCACCAAATCACAGTAGAAAATCCTGACACTTTCTGTGTAGAGCAGGTCCAAGACTCTCAGAAATCATTTCCAGAAACCCGACATTCCTCCTGTGAGCAAGCACTTGGCAATAGCGAGGTAAACACTGGAAAAGATTCCAGCTCAACATGGGTTGGCCTTCCGTCTCGACTGTTTCGGGTAGAAAGAGAGAGACGGGACAGGATGCAACGGGTGGGGGGGCAACGAGGAAAGGGAGGGACAAGGAGTTCACTTTTTGCAACCGATAAATTCTGCTTGCTTCGAAGGTGCTCTGAGAGACGTCCGGTCTGCATGAGTTGTTATTTAGTGAGTTCCGGCTAACACCGGAGAAAACCCAACGCAAACCAAAAGTGAAACTTCAATGACAAAAGCAGCGGAATTCTGCAAAACGGTGATCCATCCTGACCCCCGTTAGGGTGAAATCCTGTTTCATATTGACAAGATAAAGACAATTAGAAAAACAATGTACACAAAGCAAAAGGTGACTCATTGGCAGTGAAAAATGGAAAAGGAAAGGAAGGAGGCCGGGCAAAACTTAAAAGAGACAATATTTGGCGTGCCGCTCTGTTGAGTCCGCATTGAGTTTTCTCCTCTGTGCGGCCGATATTCATTCACTCGCCTTCGAGAAGTGGCCTGTGAGCCAAGTGGCCCGGCAACGCATTTTCCCTCCAACCACAGATCTCCCCTTGGGAGCGAGGTGAGTGAACATCCCATTTGACTTTACTTCAACGCGCAATAATGCTGCCACGGCGCTTCTGTCGATCTCAGTCGTCAGAGCGAACTTTATTTCGAGAGACTTGAGTTCTGATTCTGATTGAGGATGACTGCTGATCATTGTTGACTATCGCTAGCTGTCCATTTTAATTCGATGCATTATTTTTGTAAAACTCTTGTAATCTCAGACGACTTATTGTTGCCTTGCTTCCTCACCGTAGAGACTTTTGCCTCTACGTTGGTCATAAACTCACAAACAACCCCGTCATCTCGGTTTCTTTGGGGAGGTCTTCTTGTGGTCACTGTGGCAATGATGTTGGCGAGCAGACGTTTACTGCTCTTCCTCGGATTGCTCGGACCCGTGTACCTGATTACATTGCACCTCCACCACGGGGGGCTGTCACCATGGAAAAGAAACAAAGGTAAACGGTTGGTGATCTGTGGAAAATGGTCACTTGCTAAATCAGGCATCCGCTTTCATCAGGATGTGGTGTATTTGATTAGTTTTTGTTTGTTTGAACTACAGGTGCTAGTCCTTTTCAAGCCAGCACTGAATTATTTGTTTAACAGTGCGACTGAAGCCTTGCCCCTGCTTGCTTAAAAAAAGATGAACTGTATTAACTATAATAATGGGTAGCGCAGTGGATGGCGCTCGAGAGGGTTGCTGGTTCAATTCTGATAGAATGCAATTATTGGTCTACGTGGGTTTCCTCCCAAGTCCAAAAGCCTGCAGGAGGTTCAGCCTGTCATAAATTGCATATGTTTGAAAGACAAAATGAATGGTTGCATGTGACAATATGATGTGTAAAAGTGAGAATGAATGATTGTTTGTCCCTGTACAAAATGTGAATGACAGAGTGTATGGTCATTTGTCTCTCTATGTGGCCTTGTGATCGACTGGCAACCTCTCACCCAATAACAGCTGGGATTGGCTCCAGAGCACCCGCTATGAAAAATAAATGAATGAATGGAACTCTAATAATAAAAAAAAAAAAAAAAAAAATATAAATAAAAAAAAAAAAATAAAAACAAAACCAAAAACAAAACACCAAACACAAAAACACAACAAACACACACCCACACAAACAACCACACCCCACACCAACCC
>CAAKHD010011724.1:78210-108159 GCA_901007705.1 Fistularia tabacaria
CCCAGGTGTGCGTGGTCATATACGGTGGGTCCACAGCTGTACCTGAACGCACAAAACACACACACACACACACACACACTCACACACACACACACACACACACACACACACACACACTTTGAGCGGCCTGTCTTTCATTGTATTGTTAAGCCGAAAGATGAAAGTATGGTGTCTGTCTAGCTCTAAAGACTCTTTATATTCCCCCTGGATACATACACTCAGACACGCAGACGTGCGCAAAACACACATACTGGCTCAGCAGACACCTCAATTATGATAATGTGGAGCAGCATTAATGTATCCCTACAGCACGGCTGGCTCCCAGCTACGGCGTGTGTGTGTGTGTGTGTCCCAGACGGCGGAAGAGGTGGGGCGGCTACTGTTTCTCATTTCTACCGGGTTAGCCCGTCTATAAAGCAAAACCTCGAGACCTTGAGGATCTTTGACCTCCACAAGCTAAACTCACACGCGGGCTCGCGCTACCGAGACCACAGCTCCTGATGACAAAGGGAGACGGAGCAGGAGCGATGGAAAGTGTCAAGCCTGGCGCCTTGGTGGAGGAGAAATAAACACAAAGAGGACGGAATGAGAGAATGTGACAGAAATAAACAGCAAAAAAAGGAGGAGGGGGTTACGCATGCGGAGGCCATGGAGAGTTTAAATGCAGAGTCGATGAATAAAAGCTCAAAACAAACACACCACATAAAGAAAAATGTCAAAATAATGCACTAAAGTGCTGATCATACACACATCATCGTCCCCAGAACACCAGCAATTGTCAGAAAACTTTCAAAGCCAATTCGTTTTCCATCAAGATATTCTTATGCAATTCGCATTGAAAAAACAAAATAACCAATTCATTGAAGCTCTTTTTCAAAAGTCTTTTTCGTAAATTCATAAAGTTTGGACAGAACGGGCCCTGCAGCATGAGTTCCCTGGGCTTGAGTGTGCGTGGAGTGCGACACATCCTATCAGGAGTGAGCGCGCACAAATACAACAAAGTGACCTGAGAAAACTCGTACGGGTCGGTTCTCAACGTCCACTCCTCTCGGAGTGCGAGTCCCCACGATCTCTACTTTACCACCGCTCTTTTATCCCGGCCGTGTTGTTTCTCGTTTTTTTCTAGTCTTCCCTCCTTTTTTCTCCCTCTCCCCCGCCCTGTAATTACCACCTCAGACTCCAATTAAAAGGAACCACAATAAAGAGAGCAAGAGGAGGGAGACAGAGGGACGGTGAGAGCCAGAGAGGGGACGGTGGAAGGGAGACACAGAGGGGGAGATTTAATGAGAGGTTTGCGCATACACACATCCGTGCACCCGTGCACACACATACACACATGCAGCATTACATTCATAAAGAAATATACTCCTGTTAGCACATGCAGGTGACACAAAGCTAAAGCTGGTGCTCAGGGTCAGAGATTAGCAGAGATTTTGGAAAGAAAGTGGAGTGTAATTAATGGTTCGTCTGGGTGTGTGTGCGTGTTCAGTGAGAAGACTGCTGACAGGTTTTCCCTTTGTGTTACCTCCTGCCTATTTCCTGCCATTACAGTTCCCAGTTTTACATTGGCTTCCCTCCTGGCACACTCACACATACACACATGTGCCAAACTTAACATCAGTCCAGTGGTCAAATATATAGAAAAATAAATAAAATGACGCTCGTGAAAGCATTATTTAACCTGACTATTCGAAAACACACTCACACAAGCGCAACCAATCACAGAGCAGCTCTCATTGCAGAGGAAAAACCCAACAATCAATACACCGAGTGCAAACAGCAGGGTAGACCTTACTGTCAAGTTGTCTTGTATGCTTGTGTGTGTGTATGTATGAGGAACAAGAAGGCCTCGTGCTTGTGTGCCAACCAATACTGGCTGCCAAAAGACGCATACACAGATACACAGAGACACACTCACAAACATACACACACTCGCAAGGAAAAACTGAAAGAGAAGGAGCAAGGTGGGTTGATTTACTAGGCTGCCAAAGAGAGAAAACAGCACTTTAGTCCAAGAGGAAATAGATATCTTGGTTTATTAAATTGTGTGCACGGACACAAACACACCTTTGCTCTCTCTCTCTCTCTCTCTCTCTCTCTCTCACACACACACACACACACACAGACACACACATAGCTCTTCGTTTGTCACTGCCATTCATTTCATTTGTTCCTGTCTATTGTTTTGAGTGCTTCCCTTTGTGAGATGTGTGTGTGTGTGTGTGTGTGTGTGTGTGTGTGTGTGTGTGTGTGTGTGTGTGTGTGTGTGTGCGTGTGTGTGTGTGTGCGTGCGTGCGTGCGTGCGTGCGTGCGTGCAAGGTCCATATATCTGCAAGCGTGTGTGCACATGCCATGCCAGACAGTGGTCTCTATGCTAATTTTATGACCAGGTGCGTTACCTTGATCATAGCAGGGATGTTTACCCCATTTGGCAGGACACACAAAACACCCTGTTGTGTATTTGAACAGGAGAAACACCCACGAAAACACACACACATATTTCACAAACACTCGTATGGCGCCTCATTGAACCTTAAATTGACTGAAGGCTATCTAACAGTACATCTCTTGTTACTCCTCAAACTGGTTGAACCAAAGACTTCCACACTGACAACTTCCAACCAGTTCAGCTTGATGGTCCAGTTCCAATGGAAGGAAAATGTGGAAACGCTGTCTTATTATTAGCACCTTTCATGCAGTACTCTGTTATTCCCAAGGTATTACTATACTTAAAAATAACACCTTTAGAGAGAGTGATGCAATAAGTGGAAGGACTTGAATTAGATTCATTAACATTAACTACATTACATCTGACTGGCCTTCAATTTGCATTATCATATCTATACAAATACACTTTTACTGAATGAGTTAGAAGAAATATTTAGTATATATGAACACATTTAGCTCATTTGTGTGAAGAAGATTGCCTTATCTTCCCCTGCAAATGCAATCCTGTGTGCACTTCTAATGATTTTCTCATATTGCGCAGGAGCACTGCAGCTGACCTCACAATGAGAACTTCAAGTAACCAAATTCCAGTCAGTTTTTTGTCTCCCACATGGTATCAGTTGGGATTGCAAAGCAGCGCAGTAGTTAGCCCTTCCGCCTCAAGGCAAGACGGTCACTGGTTCGATTTCGACAGAGGGTGTTTCTTTGCAGGGTCTCCATGTCCGTCCCCTGCGTCTGCGTGGGTTTCCTTCAGATTCTCTTGTCTCCAGTCACAGACCAAAAACATGCAGGATGTTCATTTGGATTGAGAGAGTGAATGTGTCTCTATATTACTTGTGGATGAGAGAGTGAATGGTTTACTGAATGAATGAACTGAATGAACCATATCTCACCCAATGATCGCTGGGATAGGGTTATAGATAATAAATGAATGAATGGTAGCAATCAGATATTGGTCTCAAACAGGGAGAACCTTCCGGCTTCCTTTCAACATGAAAAGAAAGCACATGTGAGTCTGATATTTCCCGACTACTGGGCCGTGGAAGCAGACAAATACTCCGTGTCGGAGCTCCACCCATTGACCGCGGCGTCTTCGGGGAAGGTGAAAGTGTGCACATCTAAGGATCCTTCCTGAGCAGCAGCATAGGATCGCATTGTTGTTCGGTTGTTATCGGCTCGTCTGCTTCCTTATTCCGGGCTTGGCTTCGCAAGCTCCGGAATGCACACGCAAGCCTGTTCAACTCCTCGGCGAGAACGGGATCAGAAAATAAAACAGGAATACGCAAAAGTGGAAGTTTACGTCGAGGCCTAGGGCCCACGACTGAGTCAGAAGCTTATGATAACTGCCTGTCAACGATGAATCCAAGCACGTTACGTGGCGAGGCTGCTCCTTTCTGAGAAAACTCTGACTCAGTAGTCCAGACACGGAGACTTCCCCGAGCCTCCAGCTGTCACTGGCGAAGGAAACTGCCAACAAACACAAATCCGGAATGAGCTGACTGCCGACTACTGCAGGGAGACGTCCATTGACGCACCCCTCCTGGAGCTCTGACATTTTGGGTTTCGGATCCTGCGCACACTAATATGGCGAGATCAAATGGTCAGATGGAGAGTTTGTTTGTGTGTGTGTCTCACAGGGAAGGAGCTGAGGAAGTACAGTGTGTGAGTGTGTGTGTGTGGATATCCTTCCCTCCTCCCACGCTGCACCGTCGCTTTACTGCTGACACAGGTCCTGTGCAAGGAGTGACAAGGTCCCCTCAGCACAGCTGCAGAATGTAAACAAATCCATCCGCACAGTTCTGGAACAAACCCCATTTTTCATTGGCTTCTACGGCGTCCAAAAACAGCCGTCAACATTCAGACGTGCACAGACCCACACACACAATCACACCAAGGTGAGTTCAGGCAGACAAACCACGGGCCGACACACTGATCGATTGATGAGTTTCGTGCGCCGCAGACGACCCATCGCTCGGGATAAACAACCCTCCTGCCATCAGAAGGCTGTCTCGTTGTGTCTGTTTGTGTGTGTGTGTGTGTGTGAGGGGCCGTGCGTCTAAAGAGGCTGGCGGGTTAAGTGGATGGCGTCGGAGCTTCAGTGTGAACAAGGGAGACCCTGCGTAGCCTTTGACCTCCCATCGGTCTGCTCACCCAAATGAGACCAATCCATTACTCTTCCCTCCTCACTTTGATTTCATCAGTGGATTTCTGTAGTGCTCATACATCCCCAGCCTTTTTTTTTTTTTTTTTTTGACTCTCCCACTCTCGGGCCCGAAAACACCTCATTGCAATCAACCTAGTTCAGCAACTGGCCTCTTCCCCCGGTCCTCCTTCACTTCACCTTGAGCCAAACGCGACAATCGATGATGATTAATATGATTGATGGCATTCCCAAGACAACAGTCAGCGGTTCCTCTCAGACACGGGCCACTCAGCTAATCCACTCCATATTTAATCAGGTGAGGTAAACTTTAAAAATCCCCCGGAGGCTTCTGGATTTCACTGGTTTGATTAAAATTATTTTTAAAAAAAAGACAGCGCTGTAACTTGGAATTAAAGTGGCGGAAAAAGACCCTAACGCTTGAATGTACGCACATGTGTGTCTAAATGTTCTCTATGAACAATAATTGGTTGCAACTTACGTTCCACCAGATCAGGTTCTGAGATGTATGAGTCTGAAACGATATTTCATGAGACAGCGCGTTCCCAGTGATTCTGATGAATGAGCGTGGGGAACAAGGCCAGAGGGAGGGAACGAATGGAGGAGGTAAAGAATTCTTAACCTACAATGTCAGCTTATCATACCGTTGACCTTTGGGACTCCTTCCCACCATTGTTGACGGCTCATTTCGACACTGGGCGTTTTGCTAATAATTCTGAAAACGACATGAGATGTACATTTCTGTGGACATTTTCTGGTAATTTCTTGTGTGTGTATGTGTGTGTGTTTGTGTGGGGGTGTGGCTTTTGACATCTGGCTGACCTTTACTCTGACAGGCTCCAGTCAGAGCATTGCCTGTGTGGGCCAGCCATTCACAAATAATGTGGGAGAGTTTGCACGCAACTGCAAGTGTCACATCAGCTTAACAGACAAGAGGAAGTATGATGAGTGAACTTATGAGAAGCTGAAGAACTTTGTTGACGAATGAGTGAGCGAATAGCCCCTTTTTTTGCACTGTGGGATCTTTCTGCAATTCTTATAACCTTTTCAGGAACAAGTCCGTTTCTTCGTGCATTGGGACAGCATGGGAACCAGAGATCTCAGCTTCTAGAACGATTTCAGTTCCTACTCTCAGGCAGGTTGTTCTTACAGTTCCATAGGAACTCATGTGATGTAAGTGATTGGCATTTGGTAGAACTCAGCAAACTAAGCAACTACAATTACCAGATACTTCGGAAGGCCATCTATAGAAAAATCAGGATCAGCTGTTCTCTTGCTACTAAATGGACGGAACCAGCGAGAAATGGACCGACAAAGAGGTCAAGCTCCTCTGGCCTGGGACACCAAAGAGGGCCTTTGAGCGGAGTAGCGGAGCATAAACATTTTGGCCAGAATGTACAAAGTAAACTAACGGCAGGGTTATCAGCGCAGGGAGAGAATAAAAACACTTCAATCCATCTAATGGTCTGTAGTTATTATTCCTGCCATGCAGGACATGACCGCTGTGGCGACTTCCCTCTTCGTTTTGTCTGCGTCGTCTTCATCTTCGGTAACTTGTTTTTGAGTGTACCACTTACACGTCACATGTCCTTTACTGCATGTGCGAATGCTAATCTGGAAAAAGTTCCCCTGGGGGAAGGGAGGTTTGTTCCTAGAATGAGATTCAAGTTGGACAGCTCTTAAAACTGCGTTCTTACAAATTTTCTGTCCCAAAACAGCTAATGTCATAGAAAGGATTAGCAGTTAGCGTATGAGACTTTAATGATCCTTGTTGATGAATTACGAAGGCGTGAGGGCACATCGCCTACAGGTCGCTGAGAAACACCACATCATAACCTCTCCTACATCTTGACCTCTATTTGTTTGCCTTAAAAAAAAAAATGTAAAAATCAATCCCGCTAAGTTTCAACACAAGTTAATCATACTAAACACAACTGTTTCCGCTTGCAAAAAAAAACAAAAAACTGCCAACACCCATCTGTAGCTTTTTATTTTTGTTCAAAGCTTTGGCTTAGTTTGAGCTTTAGCTTAAGATAACATATGAGGGGAGAGATAAGAAGGGAAAACGGGGGCAATGGAGAGAGAGATGCTCGTTTTCAAGTCAAAAGACAAACCGTACCAGCTGTGGAGGAAACTCTCTAACCAACAGAAGTATTTCTTGAGCGAGAGATAAAGACGGGAGGGCCGTAGCTTAATACTCTCCAGCTAAGAACTCGTGGCTTATCAGACAAAAGTGAAACAGCGGTAAAAGCGTCTCTGATGCCTCCGTTCCCGTGGCACCGCACTGCTTGGCCAACCCCGATCAACGTCACTTAGAGTGAAGGAATGGGAGGATGATAAGAAAAGAGAAAGAGATGACAGATTTGGGAGCTTCTCTCTCTCGTCTTTGCCGCTCACTCCGAATCCCTACCCGGCGGGAGAAAACGATGCAGCCACAACCCAAACACGCGGTCTAGAGGACTTTGCATGTGTTTTCATAGACGCAGTTGACCTCAGCGGTCAGCTCCTCCCAGCCTGACTCCTCGAGTATGACAATGCCTCTGCACGGCTTACTGACCACCCACCTGCTGCAAGCGAGTCCTCGTCACAAAAAAAAAATGATTCAAGTCAAGGATAATTGGCTTTAGATGTCAAACTGCACGGGGTGCTAAAAATGCAATGGCTGGACACAAAAAAAAAAAAAAGATTCGCTTTCAGGGAAAAGAAAATGATCAGAGCCGTTTTTCACACAGTAACATGTCATATCCCATTAGCCTTTAGCCCTAAGCATGGATGAAATTAATTTCAAAATAAAGAGATGAGTTCCCGGCTTTTGCATCGATTACAAGGTAGATTTAGTTTTTGTATAATCAGTATGCAACAAAAAATAGTAACCTGGCTATTCCACAGGTTTGCCGACCCAGCGCCCGCTAGAGCATCACTATCGAAGCATATCTCTGCTGCTCTGCAGATGACAGTGCAGTGACAGATAGAATCTGAGGTCTCGTTTCACGCTGCATGATTGACTTGTCGCTGGGATGGATCTCTTGCACACTCTGACAGGAGACTTTGAGCTATGGCTCATTTGCTAATCAAATGCCATCTAGCGAACCATGTAAACTGGTTTTGTTTTCTCAATGAATGTTAAAGTGTTGTCAATATGACGCATGAAAGGTGCCAAATTGGTGAGTGTGAATAAGAGTAAAAGGTTGAATGTCACTAAATAACGTGTTAATAAGAGAGGGAATGGTTATTTGTCTCTATATGACGTGTGAATGAGAGGGTGGATAGCTGCATGTCTCTATATAGCCTCTAGTCCAATGACAGCAGGGAAAGGCTGCAGTCCCACTGCAACCCCGAGTAAGGGATAAGTGGTGTGGCAATTAATGAATGAATGACCATGTATAGAAATGTATGTATGTGCTATCCTGAAACCACAAGAATCTTCAGGTTTTTTCGGTCCTTTCGGCACCAAAGCACTTGGCGTAGTTGGAGGACCTGAGGTTTTGGGTGAAAGTTGCAGATGGGACTCAATGTGGTCTCTTACTGCAACGCTTGGTAAAATTTGGATGCATCCACCACCCAACGCTACTCCATCCATTCCCTTTGCGCTTGCCAGAAATGTTTACACGAAGCATACTTTGGTTACCGCATACGCATGATACACATTCATGATTCGAACCGAACTGACCGTACTAATTCTTCTTCCTCTGCCAAATGTTTACATGAGTCAATTGACACACACACGGAGAACAGAGGCGGGCGGATGCTTTCTATGGTATTGTAAGCATTTTGAAATCACAGAGACGTAAATGCTGCGTTCTCCATTGTTTTCCTCCTTCATGGCCCGAACCGCTGCAGATTCAGCAGTGTGGTGGGTGGGACCAGAAGCTCCCACCCACCACTAAACAGCATGTAAAACCAAGGTGCTCGCTCTCTGTTTCTCAGTCAGCCTTGATTAGTCTCTTTCACAAGGAACCACCATCCACTCCCACACAGACACATAGTTTGCCGCTAGCCAAGTGCAAATGTTGGCAGAAAAACAGGAGACGACAATAGAACAATAAATACTCCATCACTGGGAGCTGCTAGAGCGCTAAATGTTTGAATAGAGATTTGGTTAAGACCCCGTTGACTACAATCACAGCAAAAATATAGTTGTGGCGAGCGGCCGGGCAAGACCATGCGGTATCGAAGCAGGTGGTACAGGAGAAGAACACTGGGTGGCCTTAAGAGCCCATATGGCCGCGTGGCTTCTGACGATCCAAATCCTGAGAATTAAGACCTGATGAGTCCTCGCAGTCAATGGAACCTGATGCATGTGGTTGTTTCTCCGCCAGGGGGCGAGGGCTTGGTGAGGAGGGGGACGGGTCTCTTTATGTGCCGGCATCCTTAAGAACTCTCATGTGAGGAGCATTAAGACAGCTGCTGGGCCAGTGACGATAAGTGGATCCGGCAGAGGGGCTGTTCAGAGACGGTCGCAACGCACATGACTGCGGAGAAAAGATGAGTTTTTTCTAGCAATAAGTTGAGTTTGGGGTACTTTGCTTAGCGTCGTTATTTGTGTGATTTTTTAAAATTAAAAACATAAGTAACAGGTTCTACCGCTATCTCTTCTGCTTCCGTATCTTCATACATTCATCCATCCATCTTCTGCCACTTATCTGAAGTCGGGTCGCGGGGGCAGCAGCCGAGGCAGGGAGGCCCAGACCTCCCTCTCCCCAGCCACATGGTCCAGCTTTTATTGGGGGACCAAAAGGTGCTCCCAGGCCAGCCTAGAGACATAGTCTCTCCAGCATGTCCTGGGTCTTCCCCGTGGCCTCCTCCTAGATGGACATGCCCGAAATACCTCCCCCCGGAGGCGTCCAGGAGGCATCCTGACCAGATGCCCGACACCACCTCATCTGGCTCCTTTCTATGCGGAAGAGTGGCGACTCTACTCCGAGTTCCTGATGTTCGGCCATCCTCTGGATGGATCCACATCTCACCCTATCTCCAAGGGAGAGCCCGGCCACCCTGCGGAGAAAATTCATTTCGGCCACTTGTACCTGCAATCTCGTTCTTTCGGTCACTACTCACAGCTCGTGACCATAGGTGAGGGTAGGAACGTAGATCGACTGGTAAATTGAGAACTTTGCCTTCTGGCTCAGCTCCCTCTTAACCACAACAGACCGGTACAGAGTCCGCATCACTGCAGATGCTGCACCGATCCGCCTGTCGATCTCCCGCTCCATCCTTCCCTCACTCGTGAACAAGACCCCGAGGTATTTAAACTCCTCCGCTTGGGGTAGGACCTTGATCGACCCGGAGCGGGCACTCAGCCCGTTTCCAGTTGAGCACCATGGTCTCGGATTTGTAGGTGCTGATCCTCATCCCGCTTCACATTCGGCTGCAAACTGTTCCAGTGAGAGTTGGAGATCATGGCCTGATGAAGCCAACAGGACCACATCATCTGCAATAAGCAGAGACTTCATCCTGTGGCCATCAAACCAGATCCCCTCGACGCCCTGGCTGCGCCTACAAATTCTGTCCATAAAAGTTATGAACAGAATCAGTGACAAAGGGCAGCCCTGGCGGAGTCCAACTCTCACCGGAAAGGGGTCCGACTTACAACCGGCAATGCGGACCAAGCTCTGACGAAGGGCATACAGGGACCGAACAGCCCCTATAACGGGGTTTGGTACCCCATATTCCCGGATCACCCCCCACAGGATTTCCGTGGGACACGGTCGAATGCCTTCTCCAGATCCACAAAACACATATAGACTGGTTGGGCAAACTCCCACGCCCCCTCGAGAACCCTGCTGAGGTTATAGAGCTGGTCCACTGTTACATGACCAGGACGAAAACCACACTGCTCCTCCTGAATCTGAGGTTGAACGGCCCGGCGGACCCTCCACTCCAGCACGGCTGAATAGACTTTGCCAGGGAGGATAGCTTCAAAGCTCTTCAGGAAAATGGCCCTTGCGGATCTTGTTTTCATTTTCGACCCAAATGTCTGATTGTTTGGACTGACTAAAGGAGCTTGTTTGTGATTTATTTCTCTAAATTAAAATCTGACTCTCTGGTGGCAAATTCATTAAGCATGCAATTTCGAACAAACAGTTTTAGGACATTTCCCCTCCCCGAACATTTAACCAGAGAGTGGGACCAATTCAACATCGGGCTAATTAGCGCCGCTACAATTTCATATCTACAGCCTTTTTTTTTTGATAAAATAAAGAGCCCACACATTCTTATCTGCTAACTAAGAGAATAATAAGTTAAATAGACAAGAGCTGTTTTTGGACAGAAAAGTCCCAAGAACGCAGCTCTAGGAACTGTCAAACTCAGAATTGGTTCCAGGAACTGTCCTCCCCCCAAGGGGAACCTCTTAGTTTTCATAAACTTTTAGTTATCTGTCTATTTCTTGTCGGCTCTGCCTTTTTCGTCGAAAGATAACAGCTGACCGGTGACTACAATAGCTCTTGAAAATGGCGCTCAGCAGTCTGCAAGAAGAACCTTGTAACATGTAGCACGAGTTCCACCCATCACCAATCAACAACATCACACAAGTTCACTTGGAACCACAAAAATGACCCTGCCTCAGCGAAGTAGCTGAAATGGCTCTCGGAACGGAGGTCCATGGTCCCTGGTTCCTATGCTGTCCCAACGTAGGAAGGAACAGACTAGTTCCAGGAAAGGTTCTAGGAACTGCAAAAAGTCCCTTCACCTAGAAAGGGGGTTATGAACTCGGAATCTGTTTCGACCAAAAAACCTTTAGCCTCTTTAAAAGGCAAGTCAAAATGCACGGCCAAACAAGGTGCAGGACTTTCTCCTCTTTATATGAAACACGCTGCACCTGCTACTGAGGTCATCTGTTAAGCAACGGGTGTATATCACCACTTTTCATAAACACAATCTCAAACGGGCAGCAGAAGCGAGGCATAGGACGTCTCTGATGAAATGCAGATGTGAGATAAGCGTCACCGAGTACGTGGTATCTTTCAAAAACGCAGAGGAATTTCTGTTACACAAATAACAGACCGGGACGAACGAAAAAAAAAAGCTCATGAATTAAAATCTCGAACAAGTCGAACATTCACTTCTGGAATTACATGAGCAGCCATGACATCAGCGAGGTCATTAAGATTCATCCTCTGCAGACCATTAATGTCAAGCAGCAGGATGAAGAGGCTTTTAGAAAAACTGCCTCTGAGAGCAGCATGGATTAGCTTCAGTGCTCAGCCGTGCAGGTTCTCACGTGGATAACACACACACACACACACACACACTGACAACAACACACGCATAGCAGCAGGAGAGCAACAACAGTCTTATATAACTCTTATTCTTTTTAGCAATCATAATCAGCACTTGAACACACACACACACACACACACACACACACACACACACACACACACACACACACACACACACACAAACACACCTTGTTGAGGTTGGTGACCATGTTGTGGTGAAAGATGCTGCACGCATCATGCATTTTACAAGCAAGCAAGAGTTGTGTGTCGCAACCGGTGGCGGCGGGACATCATGGCTAAACAGCAATTAGAACAAGATTTGTAAAATGTGGCTGAGATAAATGAGCTGTTTGCGCCTTCTTTCTGAGACATGGTGTTGGCTCCCCTCTCTGTCCCAATCACGTTGCTCTTTACTGGCAGCCGGCCTTGCAACAACAGTTGGGAGGCCGGCTGCCTCCCAACGGCGTGCCACAGGCCGCAGTTGCGTAATGGCACACGGAGACGGTGGGCTCGCTCTCAGGACGCCGCATTCATTCGGGAACGCGCACGAATCAGCGCAAAAGGCAATTTCTGCAGGGTAAGATTGCGAATTAGAAAGGGTCAAGGCACAATGAGCTCGGCTGTAGAGTGCAGCAACACAGCAAAGCCCATTAACAAAATCAGGAGACTGGCAGGGTTGTGTTTGTGTGTGTGTGTGTGTGTGTGTGTGTGTGTGTGTGTGTGTGTGTGTGTGGTGGTGGTGGGGCACGGTCAGCGGACACACAGTGACGCAGCCTCTAAATCTTTTCCTCCTCACTGCCTCCGCGTGTAAATACCATCACATGCTACAAAGAGCAAGAATGGACCAAGAGGGACAGGGTAAACTAAAGAAAAAAATAAGATCAACAACAAACATGCACACGCATAGACACGCCCACACACATACACAATCCTATCTTTAAAGGGTCACATAATAGTTCTTTATGACGATAGGCCATAAGCTTCCCATTATTATTTTGCCATTATGGATGTCATTTAATTTCCCCCCGCAGTCTGAAGCGGCTTTTCGGTTTCCAGAAATCTGCCCCGCTGACCCCTCGGGTCTCGGCACGGGCAGGAGGGGGGAGAGGGTGTCAGGAAGCTGGGCTCCTCATCCTCACTTCTGGATATGCTGTCTTCCCCCTGTTGCTCCCTTTGACAGGTGAGCCTACGTTCGCAGTCATAAATACTATTGAGTTATTTATGGTGATGCGTTCGCGGTATAGGGCAACCTCTGTAAAAGGCGGTTTCGTGATTATCCCTGCATGTAAGAGTCACTCCTGACTCCTGCCCCCTGCTCCGCTTCTCCGCCTGAGGAGGACAAATGAAGAGACACAACTCCCTGCAGCGGGTGTCAGTCCCTTTAAAAAAATAAGGAGAAACGGCTTCGTGCTCGTACGAGCCCGCGGCCCGGCTGCTCCGGTCCAGGCCGCGCACTTGTTGTCGGTCCGGCACCTGAATGCCTCGCCAGCATCGCCATTTATCACGCCGAAATAAAAGGCGGGAGGCAGCGCTCTGGCTCTGCGCCCCCCCCCCCCGTGTGCGTAAAAACGCACACACACACACACACACACAATCATGCACGTACACGCACGCACTAATGAGAAACATCACTCTAAACTCGAACTTTAAGTGGGTTTATATTGTGTTAAACTCGCAGACTCTATCGGAGCTGCAGGTCAGGTGTTGTTATCATCATCCTCCTGTTTATCATGGCGGTCCCGGGGGGTGGTGGTGGTGGTGGGGGGGGGGGGTCACACTATATAAGACCCCCTCTTTCTTTTCAAAAAATGAAACAAAAATCATTGCAAAATAATAATAAAAAGCATAAAAAGGGGGAATGACGTCCTTGCTCTCACCTCCCAGCCCGGTCAGACTCACTGCCCGGGAGGCTCCTGTGAGCAGGAGACACAGCGGGATGAGGAGGATCATCGCCCCGGCTGGAGTCTTCATCGTCCCGGATCCAAAGTCGAGGCGGATCGAGAGATGAGAACGGTCCCCGCGGAGGTTGCGTGGAGGCGGATGGGTCGGGGCTTTCAGCCACGGCGTGGTCGCATCCTCGCACAAGATCCGCGTCCCTCTCGAAGTTCGAAACGAGGAAAGTCCCTTGTCGGTGACGATGCCGGCTTTATCTTACTCGACTGACGCGGTGCTCCGGGTAAGGGGGGTTGGGGCTGCCGGGTTGCACAAAGCGCGCCGGAGTGCGTGGATTCGCCGGGCGCAAACACGGCGCGGGTTATCATCCGGTGCAGGGCGAGCACGGGAGCGCGCGTGATATCAGCGACGTCCGGCCGGGGCGGTTCTGCTCCAAAAGTGGACGCAAAGTAATCCAAAGTGGCGTCTTTCTCCGGGCGAAGATCATCCGCGGCCCCCCTGCGCTCGATCTTCCCGGTTGCAGCCGCGAGGAACGGACCTCCTCTTCCTCCTCTTCCTCCTCTTCCTCCTCTTCCTCCTCTTCCTCCTCTTTCTCTCCTTCTCCTCCTCGGAAATGCGTGCAGATGAATTATTGCAAACCTCCGGGCTCCGAGTTTCTCCAACTAAACCGATGGCGACGAGGACATCGACGGTGCGCGCCGCGGCGAGAGCGCGTCTGACGGCGGAAGACGAGCCAGCCTACCGCCCCTTCTACCCCCCCCCCTCCGCTCCGCTCCTCCCACGACCCGCCCCACCCCCCACGCACAACAGGTATGGGTGACGTCACGGCCAACAGGTGTACGCGCGATTTGAATCGAAAATGTAACGACTTGTTAACAGAAAGTGATGAGAAAGTGGGCTTTTTTTTGGGTGGGAAAGCCGTCACACCTGTCGAGCAATTATTTCCCAGAAGATTTTGTTGGGTTATTTTTTTCTTCTCAGCTTTAAAAACGGCTTGTTTTTAAAAGCCTACTCAAAGCTCTTGGCACGCAAAGCATCATCCGAAAAGTAAATGATGTAAGAAAAACAGACAAAAAACAGATATGATGATTTGACCCATATAGGAGATACAGATTTTTATATGTATATATAAACTATCAGTGGAAAGGGAATCCAATGCATGAGAAATATCAAATAAAGATGAAAAATAATCATGTGGATCTGAAGGTACCTGTCTTCAGCTGCAGGTGTCTCATTCATTCATTCATTCATTCATTATCTTTCCTGCTCATCATGCACCATTCACCCAGCCACTCCCACATCATTTTCCCCATTCTCATCTCAATGCGCCAACAGCACGACAAATGGAGAATTTTTTCCTCAGCGTCACATACCGACGCATACCTTTCTCGTCATTTTCCGGTGAACCGTGGAGCATCATGTCTGCATGTCTGCATCAACATTAATATCTAAATTAACCAAAGTAAAAGCAGAGTTTGTATTTTCCACATCTGTCTGTGAGATGAGAAATCGTGTTTCTCCACTGACGCTGTAGCGAAGAATAGACGCTCCAGGTGCGTCAAAAAAGGGGTGTCCAATGTATGTAAAGCAGGCTTGGGAGTGAAAACGTGTAGCATTTAGAGACATACAATTCACTCTCTCATTCACATGTCAGACATAACAACCATTCACTCTTTCATTCACAGGGTCTCAAACGAACCTCCTGCATATTTCCAGACTACGGAAGAGAAACCGGAGAATCCAGAGGAAATCCAGGAGAACATGGAGATCCCGCACAGAGAGGTCTCCTGTCGGAATTGAACCAGGGACCTTCTTGCTGCAAGGCAGGAGTGTTAGCCACCAGGAGGGCTGCGGGTGTTCCAATAATGATCACTTTAAAACTTTGTTGCGTCACTGTGCTTTGCTGTGGCTTCAATGAATTGTGGGACTTTCATGTTTCATCTCTGTTATGGAGTTCCTTAATCCACCTGTCAATCACCAGGGCCTTGTGTGTGTGTGTTTGTGTGTGTGTGTGTGTGTGTGGGAGGGGGTCTTTAAAGTGAAGATGATTAAACAGTAGTTGTGAGGTCAGTGGCGATAATCCACTGAGAGGTTGTTTTCCCCGGCGCAGCATTAATTCATGCAGACCTTCAAAATAAAATTCTGCGAGCGAGAAAAGTTTGAAAAGTCGGCGTTTGCTGGATTTGTTTATTTTCCCCCTTCAGCTGATGCAGCAGAAAGACGCCCGCTCGGGCCTGACAATATTAACTCCCTCTCTTTTCTCTCCCGGGAGGAGGCCGACGATGCGGGGGGGACAGATTTCATGGGGCAAGGAGGAGGGTGCAAACACGCACCCCTCCGAGTCTGGGACAAAGGGGAGGGGTCTCAGAGGAGCCTGGATTAAAGGATTTGCTCGACAAAAACGAAGCAGAGGAGGACAGGGGTCAGGGGTGAGGCGGGCCCGATAGTGAAAAGCCAAATGGAGCCAAGAAGTGAACGGCGCCGTCTCTAATTGAGCCCGATTACCCTCAAACTGTGCGTGACTGTTTTTTCCTCCGCCAATGACTTTTGAATGCGCCGACGTCGATCGCCATCACAATGGACGTCTCCATCTCTGATCCCCTGCCTGCTGGGCACAGGTAACTATCAGCATGGGGGTCTATCAAATTTGAAATGCGCATTCAGATAAATGAGGCGTGCGGATTGGCATAAATTACCTAAAAGCGTCGAGCGGCAAATACGGCGGCCTTAAAGGGATTGCCACAGCTGCTTATCTGTCCCGACATATTAATATTCACACCCTGACGTAAAGAAGCTGCAATCCGTGACCTCGCACTCCTTTGGCTAATGTGTGTGTGTATGGCTCTGTGTGTGTATGCCTCTCTTTGCCGAACCTGTAAATGTGCCTACAGTACGTGTGCGCCCACTCGCAAGTGCGTGAGGGATCATATTCTGGACGTCTCAATTCAGGCCTGACTTGTAACATGTCTGTTTGGATGTGTATGTGCTATTGGCGGGGGGGTGATGCATTTGGGATCACCGGTAAGCAAGCCACCTCCTGCAGGAAACGCGATTTTGTGGCATGGAATCGGCAAGTGAGCTGATAACACGCACGCAGGCATGCACGAATATGCACGTCGCATTGACCTTGGACATCACCTCCAACAGAGGGGCAGCGGATTGATAAGAAGTTTTATCATTTGAATTCTGCATCAGCGTAAAATACGCGGAATCTGCGGCAAGTGTGTGGACGCGCTCCTCTCCTCATGCACACACAGGCAGCCTTTCATGAGCAGAACACAGAGTGGTCCCTTATGCGACTTTTATTGCATAAAGGTCTCTTATTGCCGACTCGTCTGATAGCGACAGGGGAAAAAAAGGGAAAAAGGAAAAGAAAAGGCTGCTTTGTGACGAAATTAACTCTGCAGCTTTGTTTTGTAGGAGCTGCTGTACAGCACGGTTAAATAGATCAAAATATGTGTGCGGAAACCTTCTGAAAAAAGATTCACCCCTGCACATAAAGAGGTGCATTTCTCATTTTGGTAGAAATACAAATAAAGGGTCATTTCAAATTCGGCCAAAGAAGATGCACTGGGTTTTATAAACCCAATAACAAGCGTAATAGCACATTTACGTAACAAGATCAGATGCTTTCATCCTGATAGAGCTAGTTTGATCAATCACATGGCTCTTGTTGTCAGGATTTGGTCTCTCGAGCTCCATGAGTGTGTTTGGGGGACTTCAAGGGGGTGTGTGTGTGTGAATGGAAGGGTCAGGAGAGACAGTGGATTTATGTGCCTTTGGCACACACGGGGTCATACGCATATATTTAGATGACAACTTTCATTTCCTAAAATGGTGTACTCCCGTGCCCTTATCACCCCCACCCCACACACACACTTTACGCATCCCACTCTGTTTGCGGCCAGATTTTCCCTTCCCTCGTTTCTCCCCACCTATCTATCTGACTAAGTGGAATGCATAAAAACAACCGGTTAGAAATCCTGTTTCATTTTCCAGGGGTTTAATGCTCAGGGTCCGGCTAAAAAGAGATTACAAGCAGGGGGGTTGTGGGTTCAGCCCCCGACCCCAGCCATAGTGGTGGGTAACTGATTTACCCCCAGCGCTCACCTCTGCTGAGGAGGAAATGGAACAAACAGCCCAAACCCTTTACCTCTAATCCCCAAACAATTGATTCGGCTGTTTCATTGAGGGCCGAGGTTTGCAAGGATTTGGGCAGGAGGTCCGAGCCACTCCATAAACCCAGGTGACCCGGGAGACTTGGACAACTTAGAGCGTCTGACTGGGTTCGTTCCACACCAAAGGCCAGTAAGTGTGTTGTTGTTGTTCGGGTCACAACCGACGTGTCCCTGACTGCGGCAAATACAAGGATTTTGTGAGGAAGGAGAGCCGCTTACCTTTCATCCCGTTTCTGTTGGTGGTAAAAATCAACATCATGAATAATTCCTCACAGAATTATATACCCAGCAACTTTGTAGATATTTAAAGGTTTGATTGAGCATCAGTGGACTTCTATATTAGATAAATAAAATGACAAATGGAACTTGCATCTGTTTACAACTTGGTCGTAGCAGCTCAGTGGGTGGAATTGTCAGCTGGTTCGCTACCTCAGGTACTTGTTGGACTGCAATGAAAGTGAAGATACACGGTCATAACCCCTGTGAGAACCAGCAGATCCCGTCAACACAACCAATTAAAAAAACAAATGCATTTTTTGTCTTGTTCGTTGAACCCCTTGGACAAACACACAGATACGTGTTAGATTAATGATTGACATTAGAGCCCATCCTGCTTTTATCCTCTCACTTTTGGAAAGGAAACATAAACATCTGTTCCCCAAATATGCTAGATTGGTTCAAGCAAAAAGTCGATGAAGAAGTAAACATTCATTAATTCATTCATTGCCCTTAGCGTTTATCCTACAAACGGGGGGACTGGACATGTGTTACGTCCCAGCTTGGAGAGGGGAAACAACATACCAGATGTAATTGGTATTTAATAAAATCATTTTATTATGGAAGTCTGGAAAAGAAGGTGCAGAGTTTCAACTACATGTGAAAAAGGGCAGGTTGGCTGCTGCTCAAATTAACAAAAAGGAATAAAACACAAAGAGAGGGAACAACCCACTACCTTGGAGTCTGAAGGTAGAGCAACAAAGAGGAACAAAATCCGCAATACCTGAAACTGGTGGAAAACACATCAGAGTCAGTAACTCCAACACCCCCACAGTATTTAGCCTCAGCGCCCACACAGTAGTTGGGCTCACATACCACACAGTATCAGCCTTCACCACCCACATAGTAGGACATAGCGCTTCCCCTTGGCAGGCTGCACATCAGCCGCCACCTTGAGTGGTTGTGTCTGCCTTTAAAGAAGTCAGCACACAGTGATTGGTCATAGTTGATTGGCCTCAGATGTTTGATTTGATTGACACCACAGAACATCATGCATGACAATTTGAGAAACACAAGAAGGAGGGGCAGGCACTGGCCGTAACAACATGTCATCTACAGACATAAACCATTCATTCCTTCATTCACACCAGAGGAAACGGAGACCTCACGCAGTAAGGCCCCTTGTCGGAATTGAACCAGCGACCTCATGGGAACTCCAACCAGTAGTTCAGGCCTTTTCTGTGGGGATATAGCTCAGTGGTGGTATGCATATATGAGGGCTGGAGTTCAATCCCCGCTATATCAACATGTCAATCTCTGCGACCTTCAACTGAGATTACAGGATGAGGGGTGAAACATGTTCAAATGAAGAAATTCAAGTCCAGTCGCCATGACAAGAAAATTTTGACAAACAGGAGGTGACTACATAAGGGAATTATTCATTCATTCGTTATCTAGTTTGCTTGTCCTCAATTCAGGAAGGTCGGAGCCATTGCTGTGAGGCTGTTCATGTGGATTCCATGCAGTAAGTCAAAAGTTGAAATAATGTTTCTTTATGGGTTGTGTGGGGATGTAGCTCAGTGGTCAAGTGCATGCTTCACATGTATGAGGTCTCGGGTTCAATACCTGGCACTTCTCAATCTTGAATTCTGCCAACAGCTTCGTTCTGTCACCTATTCAATAAAGCAATTGTGCTTCCACCGTAGTGTAAAGTAAAACTGGAGTTGCAAAGAAGCACGGTTGACAATTTTCACTTTACTCCTTTTCATTGCAATATTTCATCTTGTCCATTAGACAGAAACCAGCCCTGATCTTACAATCAGCAGGAAATTGCTCTAAAACACAGGGGATGAAAAAAAAAAGCTTAACATGCCGAGGCATCTCTGAAGGCGATTTTGGACTAAGCGACCTAAATTTTGCTCTTCGCGTTGGGAGGGCTAACGGTGCCGTCCACCACCCGAGCTGCGAGTGGATTTTGCAAAAAACACCAACTGCATTGACCTCCGCGTCACATGGACACACACACATACATCCCAATTAAACAACCCAGTGTAATTACAGGGAAAATACCAGCTATAAATGCAAGTGTGGCTGTTCCACCGAGACTCCTGTAACATTCACTGTGCGATTAATGAAAGTGTCCAGATTAGGGCAAAATTCACAGGTTGCATTCCTCCTGACTGTTGAGAACAGGTAGTTCTGTGTAACTTGGTGGGCAGCCAAATGACGGTGAGCTCATCTACTCATTAATGGAACGAATGAGCTTGTAGAGGTGAAGACATAGAATAGAATAGAATAGAATAGAATAGAATAGAATAGAATAGAATAGAATAGAATAGAATAGAATGCGCCTTTTAAACGTCTCACGATGGGGAAATTTCAATTGAACAGCCTAGAGTGGAAATTGCAGTAGAGGTAGTTCATTTATAAATAATATGAGCTAAAAACAGTCGCATATAAAGTATCACTGTAGTGCAAAAAACGGAAATGAAAACTAAAAACTGGCAATAAGCTAGCCAGCATCACCTCTGGATGGGCTGACTGACAACAAACCCACATCGCCTGTCCCCCCTTGATGAAAGGAGAGCGTTGCGTAAATACATGCCAACCGTCCCTCCGCAGCGAAGACAGGTGAAATTGAATTACCTTGAGTTTTTCCAACCTAATTCCCCGTGTGTGATGTTCTGATGAGTGTGATTCCGCAGCAGATGGGGCTATCAATTATTGAGTCGCCGACAATGGCGACCACGCTGGCTTCAATGAGATTAAGCAGATTATGCAAAAAACGACTCCCTGGTGAACCAGATTTGGTTGAACGTGGAGAAACCTTCACCTTCATATGTAGAAACTCTATCTATCTATCTATCTATCTATCTATCTATCTATCTATCTATCTATCTATCTATCTATCTATCTATCTATCTATCTATCTATCTATCTATCTATCTATCTATCTATCTATCTATCTATCTATCTATCTATCTATCTATCTATCTATCCATATGACAGATGATTGTCCTAATCTGGATTGAGCTCTCTTGGCTCGGTCAGGATGTCTCGCGGTGTCCATCACGGGGGGGGGAATCAGGCCAAGATCAAACATGGCGGCGGAATGTTCAGTCACCTTACCTCCAGGATTGGTCGTTTGATTCCAGAAGTGAAGGGTCTTCAACAAGACGCTGAGAACCCATGTTGCTCCAGATGGTTAGCAGCTCTGCCGCCATCAGTGCCGCCATGGGAGTGTGAGCCATCTCCTTAATGTATGCATTCTTTACATCTGACCTACATACCCACAAAACTGAGCTTTGACTGACATTTGACAACACGATGAATTCAATGTTCTCATGTTTCTACCCAAAGCAAATTTCCCCTTAATCCCGTTTAACTCCCGGCGGGGCCGCTGAGAGGCGGGGAGCGGGACGGGGCCCGGGGCGAGCATGGCGTTGTACTCCTCTGCCCTGCGGTGATCTCATTGAAGAAACAAGTGCTGGGTACAAAGTGGGGCGCCTCCGCTCAGTGCGACATTAATACACAAGTACTGGGGAGAAAAGGGGGGAGAAAAAAAAGATTTCCCGGTGATCCGTGGCGTGCAAATCTGAAAAACAGGATTGTGAATGCGAGGGTGCCGAGGAGGGGGTGGGGGCTTGCACAATGTCTAACTTGGGGTTTCCTGCCTGCTTACATGCCAGGGAATGGATTCCACAAGTGCCTGATCAATGTTCATGTTATCCAACCCAAAGAGATGTTGTCGCTGTGGAAAGTGTTCGCTTCTTATCTCTTTACACTGCAGCATTTCAACAGCATGATCAAGCGTCAGGAAAAACAATATCTGATCGGGAGCATTTCAAGTTGATATTTTGACTGCATAAAAACAGTCCCCGCCGAGGGAGGCTTTTCAGCTCTGTAGGACGGCATCAACAGTTGGTGGGGAAGTTGACAGAAAGATTCCCAAATAAAAGGGCTGCTCAAGGACACCAAAATATCATGGAAAAAATACACCTCCGTAAACTGCAGACCCACAAATCTGCAGCAAATAATCTAATGTATCATTCCCTGGCAGGTAACCAGCAAGCTAGTAATCTCTGTAATAAACAATAATGATAATAATAATTCGATCAAAGTACTGTACAGGTGAGAGGGGTTAATAGTAATACTGAAATGAATAAAGACATCATCAAATTCATTTATTCCACCTAACCTGTAGTGAGGGGCTTGATGGGGCTAGAAGCATTCATTCATTATCTGTACCACTTATTCTGCACTTATGGTCATGGCGGGAGTCTACCCCAGCTGTCATTGGGCGAGGGGCGGGGTTCACCCTGGACTGATAGCAAGTTGCGCACAGGGACCCATTCAGAGACATACAACCATTCACTCAGTCATTCATACGTCTGATTCTGTACATTCTCAGGCAAACACACAAAACAGAGAAGTACCGGGCACTGTAGCGCAGTATGCTGAAGCGCGAACAGCAAAAAGAACAAAACAGGGCATTGGTATCAACAATAGGAGGAATTCTCCGTCCACGTGCTATTGTGTTTAATGGCCAAACAGAGCGCTGTCGTTTTCTGCGGAACGCGGAACTTTGAAGTAAACTCTGCACTGTCCTCCAGTGGACGGATTGCTTAATAACCAAGGCAACGTAAAGAACTCATGAGAAGGATTTGGGCAGACAACATTCGAAACGGATGAACAGTAGAACCTCAGCTTTCGAACGCTCCTAATTAAGAACAAATTGGCCACCGAGTTTTTGATCAAATATTGACGCGCGCTGCGATCAAGCCCCGGTGTACGAACACACAAACAAACAAACTCACGGGCTTTCCATGTTGTGGAGGTGTAGCATAGTGGCAGTCGTGCGTAGTACTCCGCGATATATATCTTGTTCATCATCGTGCTCACCTTTTAAATCGCATTTTTGTGATTTTTCAGTAAGTTAGCCCTCATTATGGCTCCCAAAAAGTTTTTAAGTGCTAGTGATAGTGGTGTTGAGAAAATAAGAAATAATAGCTAAACGTGAGAATGATGTTCGTGTTACAGATCGCACTACGACATGGTTAAGTCAACCATCTGTACAATCCTGAAGAACAAAGATGCGCTAAAGACGGCTGATGTGGCTAAATGGGTGACTAAGTTAACAAAGCAAAGTGATAGTTAGTTTGGATTAATGAAATACAACTTGCTGGAGATAGCGTTAGGCGAGAGCTTCATGTACGAGAAGTCTTTACTTTAGCTGATTTAGTGAAGGAAACCTGGAATACACGTGCTGGCAAGAAGAGAAAGAACGCCAGAAACACAGTAATTATTAAGATAATCTTTAATAATAAATGTTTTTGGGGGGATGGAGAACAGATTAATTGATTTCAATGGGAAAAACTGGTTCGGTTCACAAACATTTTGGATCACGAATGGAGTCAAAGAATCAATTAAATTCGTTAGCAAAGGTTCTACGAAATCGATCGGCGTACATAACGTGACCATCCAGGAGCCTAAACCGTTACTACTCTCCGCTGACACTAACATCGCCATGTTTAAATCCTGTATATCTGTTTCTCTCTGAACAGTGACATGGGTTTGGTGGAGGAGGAATGAAGCAGTGCAGCTGTCATGACAGGAACCGTCCTTCGAGGCTGTGCTCCTCCCAAAGGTCCAAAAATGAGAGTCGCCGATCAGCTGCATATTTTTGTTTGGCATGTCTGGTCAGTGGTTTGTACGGTGGCTTTCACCATAACAACACATTTCACTCCAGCGGCGACCAGCTTCCCTTCTATTTGGAGAAATTGCTTCGACATGATGTACGCACTTTCCTGACATGTTAACACTGTCGTCACGCGAGCAATCAAGCAAGGACACGGGAACCGCTGTGTCGGTGGGGCACAAGATGTTTGGACAGACGGTGATTTGGTGGATGAAGTGTGCGGTTTTGACGAGCCTCGCCTCTCAGTCCGTGTCAGTTTTTGGTACAACCCCAGACCGGGGGATTTGTTCTGTGTATAATTTCTATTCTTTATGTGGATTCTCTCAGCCACAGTTTGCTAAAAATATAGTGTGGGCACTGAGGAAGGATTCGGGGCCAAGGTTTGTGGTGGGGGGGCTGGCAACACAGAGTGAGACCACCCAGGAGGAGAGGTGTCCTTTTCCCGGTCCAACCATGGAGCCATCATTACATGCGTCCTAGGTGTTACTGTGATACAAAGAAAACAGTCCAATAAATCCCATCGTATCATTGGTTCAATTTTCCTTTCCTATTCTGCGTATTTCATATGAGCTAACATTTACCAGAAAATGTCATTGCTGACACATCGGCTCTTGAAAAGTAAATGAATTTGCAAGTACTCCTTTCTTGAGACTGAGCCAGCCGCCGGTGGAATACATACCTCAGTGGCTTGGAGATTCTTAGACACACAGTTCCATTCACTGACAGCTATTAATATGGAATAGATCTCGGGATTTATCAGCAAAAAGGGTGTTTCCTGACCTAACCAGCTTTTAACTCTTAGATTAAGCAGACAGGGGTTCCTCTTTGGAGCAAGGATGTATCAGATCATTTTGCAGTGCCTTTTTGTTTGCATCTGCAATGACTCTGACTCTGAGCATGCTATGCAGACTTGCATGACACACTTTTAAAAATAATTATGATTTATCAGCCCTCAGCGTTAAAACTGAGATTCTCATCATGCATATTTCAAAGACACAATCAGTGTTATAATGACAAATAGAGGATCATTTGCACTCTTCATCATAAAGGGGATGAAGTGGAGTTCCGGCGTTGCATGTATTAAGATCCTGCGTTCAGGAACCAAGTGCTGACAGTTATCATGGTGAAGTACTTTGGGACTGCTATGTTTGATTTGTTGAGAATTTTGACCTTTTCAATGTCATGAGGTCCATGAAAGTTGTAAGGAAGATGGATTTTTTTTTATATGGTGCCAAATCACAACACACTTGTCTGATGACATTTTCCAATTAGAGCACGTCTGGACTAAAATGATTTATAGGGACACAACATCCCCCCATGAGCAAGCACTTGGCGACAGCGGCGAGGAAGCTGCCTTTTCCTGGGCAGAAAGCTCGGATGGATCCCAGCTTCCCGTAGGCGGACTTCTGTCTCGACCAAGTGGGTTAGAAAGGGAGAAAGACGGAGGGGTTACTAATACCAGTAGCGCCAACAAGCTACATGCAAGTAGCTGAAATAATAGCTTAAATATAAGAACCGCAAAGACCAACAGGATACAAAGAGAAGATTGAAGTAGCTGCAGACCACTGTACACTCGCACGATGGCAGATGTTGTAGATGTGGTGGAACTATAACATATCAAACACTGACTCCAAAAGTATCTTCCTAGCCTTGTGGGTGGCTCACAAGGCTGGAATGTAACCCGCAGATGTCCCAGGCCACATTGTAGACATCAGTAAAACAAGCTGAAACCAAATATTGACAACTTTCAGAAGGTTTGCTTTCAGTCCTGTTCCTTTGGGTTTTGTGGCTGGATCGGCCTAACCAGTAAACATGACCAAGCTGGAAAGTGATATGAGCTGCGAAAATTGCGAAGTTCATGAACCGTACCACGGTGCATTGTGGGGAAACGTTATCGCCTATCCCTTTCTAAAGAACCACACGATGCACAATACGCTTAACGGGGTTTGTAAGGCAGTAATAAAGTAAATAGTAAGTAATAAGTAAATCGCTCCTTTCCACGTCAAGGAGAGAATGATATACTGCTCTTACAATGGTCGCTGTTATTTCCTTCTGTTAAGTTGGAACCTTTCAGTGTAAAACTGGGAACTGGACCAGATCTAGCGAGCATTGCTCCATGTTGTGTGTTGAATTTTTCATGCAGAGTGGCACATGCAGTCATCTGGTCTGATCTCTTACTTGATTCAGTCTTTAATAAAACACCAGAAGGGACAACAAGCATAATGTTTGTTTTACAACCCTGCAATAAAACAATCGTGCCCGGAGTCATTCCGGTACAGTTTTCAAGATTAGATTGGACCACCAGGAGGGGATGGAGCTCAGAGGTAGAGCGCATGTCGATCCCAAGCATCTCCACTTCAAGATACCCTTACTTCAACTTTAACAGTTTTTGAAGGTCCATTTAGCAAATTTGAGCATAAGATGAAAATGAATTATAAGCTTACCATGCATGACGTGCTTTAGTAGTAGAGCAAATGCACCGGGACCTCCGTACTTTGCTAGAACTTAACTGAAGAAAACAAAACAGAAACAACGGGATTGAAAATGGGTTTAGAAGTTTCTTTAAATCAACTCAACAGTAGCTCAGTGGTAGAGTGCGTGCTTTGCATGTATGAGGTCCTAGCTTCAATCCCCAGCATCTTATCTTCTTGTCTCCTGACAAACAAAGCTATCCGATGTGTCTCCCAAATCTGTTGATCACCCCCAAGGTATCACCCGCTGCCCCAACTAAATCTGTGTCCCTGGAGATTGAGGTCGTTCCTTTCTTAATGATAAAATCTAACCTCCGACCCACTAAGCACCTCCTGATACCTTGTTGTGATCATGTGCCAGCTGTCTTAATTCAAAAAAAAAAAAACGAGAGCGGCGGATGTTGTTTTGAGCACTGTCATCCTCGGTGAAAAGGAGGCCAAATATGAACAGTGATGTCCATGTTGGGCGTATTTCACGGAAGATTTTCGAAGCAGATACAGGCTTGTAATCACAGATTTCGGCGCTGGGAGATCAATTGCCGGGAGCAAAGACATTTAAACCATTTACAATAAAGATTAGCACACTTTCCGACTACGATTGGAACGTGCCCGTTGTCCGCTTTGTATCCGTGCCATGTTGCGCGGCCCTGAGCAGATGGGATGTATTCCCATTTCAAACATTCTCACCCTGCTAAAAATGTTCAAGGCCTCAGTGTCAAAGCATTTATTGTTTGAGGGAGTGGAAAGTTCCAGTACGTTGGTCATAAACAAGTGCAGAATTCAGAGCGATGATCATACATCCCTGTCCTGCAGATGCTCCCCTATTTTTTTTTTTGAATCAGCGCTGATAAAAAAAAAAGTGTCCTCGACCTCATGAGTGCAAAGTCACATGAAGTGAAAAGACTCCCGTATGTCAAGCAACGCACTGTTAGGGAAGCAGTGGGGAGATGATGCGATCGCCGCCGAATCATTACAGCTCAGCGCAGGCGTTGTTGAAAAGATCAGAGATTACCATCAAATTATTTGATTCAGCAGTCCGCGGTATAAATCAGCGTTCAGGTGATTGGTCTTGCAGGAAAGGCACGCCGAGTCTTCTGTTGATCGTGGATTCGATTACGTGAATAGCCGGGAATACTTTTGCGGCTTGTAAAGGATTTCTCAGTCATCTGACAAAGAACATCTGCCTCTTATTGGAACACACGCGCTCATTAAAAATAGCTCGCATTTGAGACTTGTATTAGATTTGCAGAGTCTCAAATGATCGTCCTGACTTGATTAGCGGAATGTTAAATCCTGGGATGTTATATAAAAGTATGACTTGATAGAATACATTCGCTGTTAATTTCAATCTAACGCATCAGACTGTGACTTATTTTGCTCATGTAGTTCCATCCCATGAACCGAAAAGAATCAGGGTGAACGAACGCCTACGACAAGACGATTCATAATTAGTACTCTGTTTACAAGCACAACCCCACAGTATATTCATTTGTGTGTACATTTTGAGGTGTTGCACACATTTGGCCCTAAATTTAGCCCTAAATTGAGCAAAATTTCTTTTTTAGCTTCCACTGATGATGTCGTTGCAAAATAATAAACTGAGAAATGAATGTTGTTACAGGGAAACGTCCTGGTTATTATCTAATGAGTAAAGATTATGACAGTCCCAAAATAAACTGTCAAGTTGCATGGGAATTATGGCTGTGTCCCAAATCCTTTATTCAGGCCCTGGAATAGGAGACAGATGTGGGGGCGATACAATCAGGTACCAACTGTGAATTATGTTGCATAATAACTGCAACTGTGAATCATGCTGTATTCACATGGGTGACGGGTTTTCCAACCGCGACTTTACATGTTTCCCCATCATCAGATACTGTGTGTTGCTTGGAGAGGGATCGCTGTACAAGCAAGGCATTGTGGGATACCTCTCTGTTGGGTATAATGGCGCTCATCATGCAATCAGAGGGAAGCAGAACCACTATGTACTTTTTCAATGTAGTGAGTGGTTTCAGCCTCACTGAATTGTTATAAAGCAGTGTAATAACAAAAAAAAAAATGGGTCACAACGTCAAAACACATTTTGATTTCCTTCCACAATAATAATAAACACACACCAGGTGATGAGCCACAGAATAAATGTTCCTGACGATTGATTTGCCGCATTCCTCTGACTGACAGTCTGCGCTGATGAAACACCCAGCAAAGAACCAAATTGGGTCATATTCCCCCTCAAGCTTTAAAATAAAGCCTAATCATGACAACGATAACAATTATCAAACAAATTTCATCTTACAAGGATGAGTTTATGGGTTCAGTACTCGACTTTTGCACTTTTTTTCCTCAATGAAATGAAACTTCTAGAACCGGGATGTGAGATGATCTCCACTGCCTTTTAGATGCAAGATACTTTGTTCACCTTCACTTTTATGTGATGTCTTGTTTTTTTTCTGTTTTCTTTTTTTTTTTTCCCCCACAACCTGTTATTTTATTTTGCAAATCAGAAGACAAGGCAAAAGGAATTTGAGAGACAATAACAAGATTATTGCAAATCAAGGAGAATGTCAGGATTTAATGAGGAGCAGATAGGTTCATCAGCGAGAGGAAGGGACGAGTCAGTTCGTGAGCAGACCGAGAAAATACATGGATGATGAACTTGGAATCACTTGGAGGAACAATGATCATCGACACAAGGCCTCCATTACCACAAGCATTCATTCATTCATTCATTCATCCATTCATTATCTGCACCACTTTATAAGGGTCACCTTATAAGGGTCACTGGGTGAGAGGCAGGGTTCACCCTGGACAGATCGCCGGTTGATCACTGGGCAATATTTAGTGGCATGCATTGATTTACTCTTTTATTAAAAATTCATATCGTGACATACAGCCATTAACTGGTCATGTGGAAATAAGAAACCATTCACTCCACCATTCACATGTGATATTGAGACATACAGCAATTCACTCTCTCATTCACATGTCACATAGAGACACACAAGTATTTATTCTGTCATTTGCACATCTGGGCAATATAGGGTCTCCAATGAACCTACTGCGTGTTTTTGGCATCATTCACATGTTATATGGTCCCCTTCTTAAAATTATCGCCCAAGTCATTTTTTCAAGTTTTTCAGAAAAAAAACGAACATCTGAGCCTATGTTGAATAAGGAGTTGATTTGAACAACATTTTTGTCAATTATTTTTAGAAGGTGACGATATAGAGACACACAAATGCAGCCTCAGGGCGGCACAGGCCGGTGTCTCCTGGAGCCGGACTCCGGGGGGGCACGGGCAAGTGTCTCCCTGAGCCGGTCCCAAGCCCGGATAAATGCAGAGGGTTACGTCAGGAAGGGCATCCGGCGCAAGACTTTTGCCAAAACCAAATATGCGAATCAAACCTAAAAATTTCATACCGGATCGGTCGAGGCCCGGGTTAATAAGGGTACCAATGGAAATTGGGCTACTGTGGGTCGAAGAAGGAGAGGAGGAAGGCGTGTTCGGAAGCAGAGAGAGAAGAGGAAAGGCAAGAGTCTGGAACTGAGAGTAGGGACTTTGAATGTTGGGACGATGACAGGAAAAAGAGGAGAGTTCGTTGACATGATGCAGAGAAGGATGGTGGATATGTATGTCTAGGGGACTATGAGGAAAGTTAGT
>CAAKHD010011725.1:0-16186 GCA_901007705.1 Fistularia tabacaria
GCGTGTGTGTGAGTGAGAGTGTGCGTGTGTGTGAGAGTGTGTGTGTGAAAGTGTGTGTGTGTGTGTGAGAGTGTGTGTGTGTGTGTGTGTGTGTGTGAAAGTGCATGAGTGAGTGTGTGTGTGTGTGTGTGAAAGTGCATGAGTGAGTGTGAGTGAATGAGAGTGAGTGTGTGTGTGTGTGTGTTTGAGTGTGTGTGTGTGAGAGTGTGTGAGTGTGAGTGTGTGTGTGTGTGTGTGTGTGTGTGTGTGTGTGTGTGTGTGTGTGTGTGTGTGTGTGTGTGTGTGTGTGTGTGTGTGTGTGTGTGTGTGTGTGTGTGTGTGTGTGTGTGTGTGTGTGTGTGTGTGTGTGTGTGTGTGTGTGTGTGTGTGTGTGTGTGTGTGTGTGTATCCTCGGCACTGTTTGTCAACACGGCCATTTGAAAAAAGGATAGTTAAGTTCCTGTTTCGCCTCGTCTTTAGTTTTATTTCTTACGTTGGCAGGAAACACACATTGACACCTCTGGGCGCGGGAAGGTGAGGAACCACAGAACTGACGAGCGACGAATGGCCGCCAAGCTGCGATACTCAAAACACGCAACGTCACCATCAGGATTTTCTTCTTTTGCGCACATGGTTGTACTTGGGTTAACCTAGTTGTGTGATCCATCTGTTTGCATTCTTCTGCAGAATGACGGTTTCACCTTCCCGTTGTCAGCCATTGGCCAGGAACCTCAATAAACCGATTCATGAATGAGTGTGAGGTGTAAAATCTCAGCAGACGTCTTGGAAGAACGTTTGAGTACTTTTGGGTGAAATTGTGCAACAAACAGAGAAACACTACATCAACAGAATCTCCAGGGAAGACGAGAGCCTCCTCCGCAGGTCCAGCTCTCCGACTCTCTAGTTGTTTCTGATGGTGTCCTCGATCCAGTCGGTGAACTTGGACACGCGGGCGTAGACGCCGGGCTTCATGGCGTTGGCGCAGCCCAACCCCCAGGATGTGACGCCCTGCAGGATGAACCTGTTCTGGCTGTTACACACCAGTGGACCACCGCTGTCACCCTGCATGGAGAGGACACACACACACACACACACACACACACAGTAGGACACGTGTAGCAGCTGACGACAACTCTGGAACGACAAAAGGCTGAAAGTCCACGACTGAAGTGGCACAGTGTCCATCCATGAACCTCCTCTCTGGTCTTCTTCTGGACCTCCTTCAACCTCAGCATCCTTCTACCCAGACCTTCACCATCCCTCCTCCGTCCTTGTCCACACCATCTCAGCCTGACTTTATCTTCAGGACATCTACCATGTGCTATCCCTCTGATGGACTCCTACCTGATCCTCACTATCCGCCTTGCTCCCAAAGAGGAACCTCCAGATCTTCATCTCTGCTTCCTCCTGTCTTCTCCTCAGTGTCTAAAAACAGACACCATGGCTGTTCTCATCTCCATCTTCTCCACCTTTCCTTTCCTTCTGGCTGATGGGTGACGTATCTCCACCTCTTCTCCACCCGCTCCGCTCCTCTGAACTGTTCACACTCGGTACTTAAACCCCTGCACCTTCTTAATCTCCACTCACTGAAGCCTCAGCGTTCCACTTGGTTCCCTCTCAGCCACACACGTATTGTGTCTTTTGCTGCTGACCTTCATTCCTCACCTTCTCAGGGCACACTTCCACTTCTCCTGAGGTTCCTCCACTTGCTCCCTGCTCTCACTACAGATCACAATGTCATCTGCAAACATCATGGTCAATGGAGATCCCTGTCTAACATCATCTGCAAACAAGAAGGGCTCAGAGCCTCAGAGCCTCCTCCACCTTCACCTTGAGGTCCTCTTTCACCTCTCTCCACTGTTTCACAGCATGCATACATGTTCTGCACCAGCAGAACATGTATACCTCTCTCAGCACCCTCTCAGATGTTTTTTTTTTCTAGATCTATTCCAGCTTCCACATGGGTTTGCATTCTGTTTTGCTGCTGCTCCCCCTCATCCCTCCAACCTTCTTTCAATTAGTAATAAGACAAGTTATGCAAGACGCTGTGAGTAAATCCAGGTCCTTGAAGTTCCCGCATGTCCAAGTTATTCGTCTTTCATTGGAGAACCTGAGGCATAGGCGGGTATCTGGAGCAGGGCATCTTCGAGAGGGTTACCTGGCAGCTGTCCGTCCCTCCCTCGATGTTCCCGGCGCACATCTCGTGGTCCCTGACCCTGCCGCCCAGGTACGACGGCCGATTGCAAATCTTGTTCTCGATCACGGGGAATCCGGTCTCCTTCAGGACGCCCTCACCCCCGGTCCCTGCAACGGAGAACCTCCGTCAGAGCACTGCTCCTCAAACCTCCTCCGATAGCAGGTAGCAGAGAAACGTAGCCATCAAAGCTTTGGAGCAGGAGAAGCTCAAACGCTGGTTTCTCCGATCTGATCATCCACAGTATGGCGCCCCCCTCAGGCCAAGAGGCACAGCTGCAGTGCTCAGCATGGGCTCTTCATAAGGGGGACCTTCAGCTACCACATCTCATGCTGCGAGACGTAGTGTTGAGATGATGCTTTGAACAAAGCATTGGGGCCAGGTACCTTTGGTCTCCCCCCAGCCTGTGACGTAACACTCCGTTCCACTGGGGACGATGAAGTCCCTCTCCGGCAGACACGCAGGCAGGACCTTGTCATTGATGATCGCGGGTCTGAAAACGCACACGCACATATGAACATCATGGCAGCAGGAGGTCATGGTGATGTTGGTCAAGAAGATGGCAGCGGGACTGACGTGGCCAGTTTGAGCATCGCGATGTCGGCCCGGTTGGGTCCGAGCACCAGCTTCTCCAGATGGCGCTCCTGCTTGGACGGCTCGTTGGCGGCCTCGGTGTTAATGCCCAGGAGGACCCGGTAGAACTGCGGACGCTTGGACCTGCACACCAAAAACACACCTCGTGACACCTGGAGCGACGGCCCAGTGCACAGCCTCCAGGTCTCCAGGACCAGAGGAAAACACCTGTGAGGTCTCACCGAGGACCCGTCTAGCTATCCTAACCACTTGTCTAACTATTCTAACCACCCGTCTCACTATCAAAACGAGCCTAGCTACACAAACAAGCTGTCTTACTATCCAAATAACCAATCTAGCTATCAAAATGGGTCTAACTATCCAAACCACCCATTTAGTTATCAAAACAACCCCTCTTACTGTGCAAAAAACTTGCACATCTATCCTAATCTATCTATCCAAATGATCTGTTTAACTGTATGACCGACCTGTTTAACTATCTGAACGACCCGTCCAACTACCAAAATGTCCTGTCTAACGATCAAAACAAATTGTACATCTGTCCAAGTGACCTGTCAAACTGTAGAAAACAACCCATCTAACTGTTTGACCGACCTGTCTAACTATCTGAACGACCCGTCTAACTACCTAAACAACACATCCAGCTATCCAAGCAACCAGTCTATCACAACGATTTGTCTCGAACACAAACAACTCGTCAAGCTATCCTAACAACCCATCTGATGACCCAAATAACCAGTCCAGCTATGAAAACAACCGTTCTAATTCTGAATGACCCGTCTTAACTATCCAAAAATCTGTCTTACTACTTGAACGCCCCGTCACACTGGATGAAAGTACAAATCTCGCTATTTGACCGACCTGTCAAACTCTTTGAACTCTACTCTGGTTGTTTTAACAGCGACCCCGAGGGTCAGTGAACGCGACGTGGCTTCCGTCGTCTAAGTGTCCGGACGACCCGTCCATCAGAGTGTCTCGTCTTGGTTTCCGAGCGACCCGTCTATGGTTTTTATTTTCAGGTTTATCATTATATTTTTCTACTCTCACGTCTTTGGACTTCCTGTTTTACTTTGGTAGTTTCCTGTTTGGCCCGCGTGGTCAGGCGAGCACCGTCAGCCAATCAGAGCTCAGCTCAGGCTTCTCCTCTACAGCTGCTCTGGTGAGACTTCTGCTTTTAGATTTTTCTTTCTTGTCGTAGCAACTCGACCAGAATTTCTTCACTTGAAGACGTTTCAGCCCCTCATCCCAGAGGCTTCTTCTCTTCTGCCAGGGCTTTGGACGGTCTAGGCTATGGTGGCTCGTTATGTACATGGAAGATTTGGTCGGCAGAAACTACCGTCATTTCTGGACTATTGAGCGCACCTGAATATAAGCCGGCTAAAAATTACGGTATGGCTATCTTCGTCTTCCTCCTGCGCACTAAAGCCATTAAAGTCGTCTTCTTCAGTGTCGGAATTGAACATTCTCAGAAGCTCGTTAGCCCCCCAAAAACCTGTAAATTAGCCGGAGTGTTCATAGCATGTGAAACATGTAGCGGCTTATAGTCTGGAAATTGCAGTCGGTCTAAGGGGGTTGTTATGCTAATGTCATTAGAAAGTCCAATTGCCACAACAAGAATTCACCATGACTGACAACCTCCACAGACTTTTATATTTTTACCTTTCTTTCCTCTCCTTCTCTCTCATTCCTAATTCTACGGGGCCAAACTGAGGGGGCCTCCAGGTTGCCCCGGAGACCTGTTGGTGGATTTATCTCCACGTCCGAAGCTTGAAGTGCATCTTAAAACACCTGATTCTTCGCGTTTGATTTTAAATACTTCGTAGTGCTTGTCCTTCTGCTGTTGGGCCGCGGAGACTAGATTCACAGTGAGTGCAGGGAGAGAATGAATGGAAGGCTGGATGTCCAGCGGGGTCTGACCTCTCCAGGCAGTGAGCGGCGGTCAGAACCCACGACGGGTGAATCAAGGTTCCTCCACAGAAGTGGATTCCGGAGCTGGTGTGGGAGAATCGCACCGGTTAGTCAGCGTTGGCTCACACACTCCTCAGGAGTCCGCCGGGAAGTCACGGTCCGGGGGCTTACATGGTGCGGAGGCTGATCTGCCAGGGCCAGGAGTAAGGCTTGGCCTGGCAGCCGCCCACGATGCGGCCGAAACAGCGCTTGGGCTTGATGACGGGCGTCCCGCAGTTCATTCCCGCTGCAGAGGGAGTTAAGACACGCAAAGGGTTCACTATTATCGTTGCATCTTTTTCCATCTATTCACCTGTTTACACCAAAGCATACACGACGTCAAAGGTTGTGTTTTTTTCCTGAAGGCAGCGAGTTGGCCATCAAAGACACGCGTGTGAATTTCTGTTATATTTGCCTGTTAGCCAACAAGGCTAACATGAGCTAGCTTCATCCATTGCCTAAATTACTTCCTCCCTTGTGGAGAAGGTGCTCTCCGACAGGAAAGTTCTAAGAAGTATCGGGCTCGGGTTGGGTTCTAGGAAGTACCCTCCACCAGGGGAACCTTCTAGTTTAGTATTCCCACAGGGAGTGAGGGACCACGGTAGGGACCGGTGTGACGAGCACCTTCAGCTCCATACCCAAAAATAAACCGCAGAAGAAGAGGAAGGTGACATGACACCGTGGAGGTGGAAGCTCCCACAGCGTTCATGGAATAATACCCATGGACTATCAGGTGGTTGGAGTGTTTAGAACCCTATTAGTCACTAGCTAACGCCACACTTTTCTGGAGAAAATGTAGATGTTCCTCTGTGAGCCCTGGAAACCCCTCTGAGGTGTTGCAGGACAGAGGAGCTTAGACGTCTAGGTCACCCCATTTCTCTTGTCTACTTTGTCCTGAGAGAAAATCTGACCGGGACCATTGTAGATTTTAAAAAATGGTGCACCGCAATCCACAAGAAGTATCAGGGCGCGGCTTAGGAGATCCCTATGAGCTCCTATGGAGCCATAAAAAGACTCTGCCCTAGAGTAAGGAGAGCTAAGATGGTTCTAGGAGCTGAAGGTCCCTGGTTCCTCTGATGTCCTAATGCACTGAGAACTGGCCTTGTTCCTGAGAAGGTTCTAGGACCCACAGAAAAGTCCTACAGTGTGAAAGTTTCTGATTGGTTCCTGGGCCAGTTCGAAGGGGTGATGACACATCCTCCTGTAATGCCAATTGATGGCAGCAGAGGTCGCTGTTGCAGCCACTTGCTGCTTTTATTCGAGCGTGAGATCGTTGAACCTGTAACGTTCTCACTGGAGCACAGATGGACCTCTTCACTCACCGCAGTCAGGGATCTGGCAGTAGTCCCACTTCTTGCTGGGGTCAGTGGTGTAGCACCAGGGCCCGTTCACGTCGCTGTCTGGGTTTCTGCAGCTCTGCAGGCGAGAATCAAACAACAACTCAAGGGGATCTTCATCCTCTCCCTCTCCGATGCCACGATTCCATTTTTATGACTGAAATAAACAAAAATTAGCAAAGAGCTAAAGGGTCGAAATGGCCGCCCTCGGGTCTCACGTTTCCCTCCAGGCCCTTGTCTGGGTGTGTTTCCGGGGTGAAGCTCTGGTGACGGTGGGGGGTTTGAGCGTTCCACGCTTGGCAGGTCACACCCAAGATGGTGATGGAGGTGGTGCCGCGGTACGTTGCCCCGTTTCCAACCTTGCAGTCTGACGGGCGAACGGAGCAGCAGCACCAAGTCAATGCCTTTCTAGAGGAGACCAACTCGATCTTGTCCCCTCTGAAAGCCTTGACATACCTTTGCTGTTGGGCGGCGGCCTGGTGGCAACAGGCTTGGAGTTGTCTGTGCCCGTGGGGGGGAGAGTTGGGCACTTCTCCAGGTTGCAGTACTCCCAGCGGACTCTGGGGTCGGTGGTGTAGCACCAGGGCGCGCGGTCGTTGTCGGGGTTCCTGCAGAAGTTCCTCCTCAGGTCTCTGTGGTCGGACGAACCTGGGATTTACTTTGAGGTACTTAAAGTACAAACACTGTGTGTACACTGTTCGGACAGCAGAGGGCAGTACATCCCTTTTTGCAGTCCGACTGCAGCACAATCTGACCAACCGGTATTCTTTCTGCTACTTTCCAGAAGGTCACATGTCAAGAAAAATGATGACATCCCCGAATGTTTCCCACGGTCATTGAAACACCCGCTTAAGGTCGGGGGGGACTCACGCGTTGGGGAAGACCTGGGGAGTCTTCTCATGTTTGTGAGGTGTCATGGAGGTCCAGGCCTGGCATCTCTTTCCACTGATGGTCTTGGACGTGACCCCACGGTAGCTGGTGCCGTCGCCCCTGTAGCAGTCGTCGTCCTCAGGCGGGATGACGGGCTCGTCTGCAGCGACAGGCGGAAGCAGAGTTTGGCGCGTGTTCTCATTTTCATGTCTGCCACGTGTTGACATTCCCTCAGATTCTAGTATGACTCATTTGTCCCCGGTGGTTCTGGCTCTTGAGACCAGCGCCCCCTCCTGACAGTGTACCCCAATGCCCTCGGCTCCATGGTCTCTTCCCAAATAAGATGAGATAAGATAAGATAGGGACTTTGCTTTTACTCGATCTCCATCAGGAGTTGAGACGAGGACCTGGCTGTCGCTCTCGTGGAAACAGATCCAAAATACTGCATGTAATCATAGTACTTGTACAATACAAGCACCTGGCCTGGGTCCATTCCCACAGGTGGGCACCTGGCAGTACTCCCAGCGAGTGTCCGGGTCGGTGGTGTAGCACCAGGGCATCTTCTCGTTGTCAGGGTTGCGGCAGTAGTTGCTCTCCAGTGCCCTGTCAAACAAACAGGAAGTTGGAATGAGAAGGGGCTGGGCTCTCCGATCATGCAGTGCACTTCACTCCGGCTACCTGGGCCATTTTAAAGCTGCATTCGAGTGATGTCCAAATAATAGGAGAGGTTCACCTGTTTGGAAAGTCTCAGGAGTGGCACCCCGTTAGCCAGATTTTTCTGTTTTTAAATGTAATGTTCTGTTGGCCTCAAGGGGGCAGAATGTATCTATGTTACTGTTGTCACGCGAGGACAGATGACTTCCTGCTCCTAAACGGTCCTGTTACCAAAGGCCCACTGGAGCGTACCGCGCAACACTGGATTGGCACGACTCTGTTTGGCTAAACATTCAAAAGCTCCCCGAATGTGTACCATCTTGAAAAAGACGAGTAGGCTGCGTGTGGAGGGTTCACTGTCCCCCCACTGCCGGGCCCTCTTACTTGCAAGGGTAGTTGTCAGGAGTGCGGTTGTGTTTGTGTGGGGTGTCTGACGACCAGCTCTGGCACGTCTTGCCAGACTCTGTCACAGCGATGGTGCCCCGGTATGCACTGCCCTCACTGGTGGCACAGGTCACCTCCGGGATGATGGTGGGAGGCTCAGATGCTACGGATTGTGGTGAGATTAATACTGTTGTAATAATGGTGTAATAGCCCGGAGTAGATCACTTTTACCCCTGTTAAAGTCCAGGGTGCGCCCAGTGGCTGATGGAAGTGGATTTTGACAAAACTAACCGCAGCGAGGGATCGAACAGAAGTCCCAGCGCTTGGATGGGTCGGTGGTGAAGCACCAGGGCCGGGGGTCTCCGTCCGGGTTCCGGCAGTAATTTTGTTCCAGATATTTATCCGGGAGACTGAAAAAGAGGAGGAAGATCAGACACACTCGAGCTCCTCAGGTGGTTGAAGGTGCATCAGGGATGAGAAGAACTATGTCAACATCACTTCATCAACAAGACCTCCCATAATTAGTCAATCAATCCCAACACCACCTGCTGTGTTTTGTCACCTTCAGGTCCCCAGTACGTTTTGGGACATTACAAAGACGTTGCTACACAACCTCAAACTAGGTTCCCCTGAAAATGAAAAAAGTTGGTGCTGGTGAGTGCAGGTGGATGCTTGGTCCTACGCGCTGGGGATGTAACCGTGGTTGTGGGGTTTCTGCGAGTCCCAGCGCTGGCAGGTGAAGCCGTTTTCTGTGACGGAAGCTTTCCCTCGGTAGTTCTCGCCGCTGCACACGATGCAGTCCTCTGAAAGACAACCGGGACAGACGTCAGTCTCCACGAAGTATCAGCGGTGCTCTGCTCAGGGGTCGGGGAGCTCACCCGTGCAGCTGGGCACATTGCAGTGCTCCCAGCGGGTCTCGGGATCGGTGGTGTAGCACCAGGGCCCGCCGCTATCTGAGTCAGGGTTCCTGCAGAAGTTGCTCTCCAGGTCCGCAAGGGGATGCGTCTGCGGCGTGAAGCTGCAGCCGGGATATGAAGAGCAGTCACGACAAGTCACGGAGGCAAGTAGGACTCGCTGGACAGGAAGTCTGAGACATACTTGGGCTTGTGGGGGTAAACCCCTTCCCACTGCTGACACGTCTTCCCTGATTTAGTTCTGCTCTTGGTTCCTCTGTAGTCTGTTCCTATGCCGTTCGCACACTCCTGGAGATATTCTGGAAAAAGACAGAACCTTGCTATTTAGACCCGAGTAGGCCTTGAAGGATGTGAGTGAAGTAGATCATTGATAGAAACTTGACGCTGTTCTAATGAGAGTGACTCCGAGGTCTGGTTGTGGTATCCATCTGATAGCAGATAAGCTAACTTCTCGATGCTGATGTGAGATGGAGGAGTTTGCTGCAGCCCAAGTTGCCTCATGGAGAAACTGAACATTTACTAAGAGGAAAGGTGGTGCTGGAACTCCAGGCTTCTTAATATCGGCCTTATTTGATTTTCAGGTGACAATGTTTCCTTCAAACTCCTCTTGACAGGCCCTGTCTCAGCTGGTGGAGCTGGCCTCCCTCCAACTTGAAGGTTAGCGGTTCAATCCCTGACAGTGTCCTTGGGCAAAGCACTGAACCCCCCCAGCTGCTCCCAATGGTACTGTTACACAGTAGCTCTGCCATCCATGTGTGAATGGATGAATGTCATCCGGTGTAAAGGTGACAAAAGTGGGATATAAGTGGAGACAATCGATCGAGTCCTAGCTACCTGCGGGAACAGCTTCTACATTGCTACTGATAATGGTGACCAACTTTCATTGCTGTAGTGTGGAAATACATGGCTAACACTAAGCCACTGTAAGTGTCTTAGTTGAAACAGAAATGTGCTGATGTGAGCCTATCACTAATTTGAAGACTAAAGGCCTCTATGAACACCGCGAGAACCTGGTTCTGGAGTCCTTGCTGCTTGTTCTCCACCCATCCTCTCGGCAGAACTTTTCCTGTTGGTGTCCGAGACACCGGGAATAGAGACTTGCCTGTCTTCTCGTAGAAAGTGGTACCGCTTATGCGCAGGATGGACTCTGTTTTGGAGTTGGCACCGGCAGTCCAGCACTCCTGGTCCTTCTCGACGTACATGAATGACCTGAGGGAACATGCATTGGTGTGAAGAGAGCCTTCAGGGTGTGTCGCAGTGATGAAAGGTCAGTCGCTAGCTTTGAATAAAATGACTGTCTATCGTCAAGGTAATCATCTTCCAACACCCGGAACTATCTTTGTTTTAAAATCATTATGAGAATAACAGAATCTGGTGGCTCAGGCCATCTTTGGAACGTTTCTTGTTCAAATCCGGAGATCCTCCTAGCCCGGAGTGTTGTTGAGTAAGACAGTGAGTCCTGCTGCTCAGGATTCATCCACAATGGTTCAATGCAGATGACACGTTTTGCCGACGATGTTGTGATGTATGTTTAATTCAACACGACCAAATTAAGGGCTCCCTTCTCCTTCTACCAGTGAAGAATGTAAAGGTTTGAACTCACCTGCACGTGAAGGCCGACTCTGCGCTACATTTAGCGGCGCAGTCACTCACACTGTTGACCGTGTAATGTCGTTTTTGTAAGGCTATGATCCAAGCCCCCTCGGTTTTCTCGTAGCCTTCCATCTCCTGGCCAATGACTGGAATCACAGATATCTAAAGCTCAGGATTTACCAAGATTGGACCAACAGCATCATCGACACAAATGTTTGGACCGACCTTCTACTCAGTCAGTGACCTGCTGGTCAAGTGGCCAACCGACTGACTGCTTGATAAAGTGATCTGGTTTGACCGTTTAATCGGACTGATCTTGAAGCAAAGGTGCCTCCAGTAGAAGCAGGGTGAGGTTGGAATCCACCGGACACCGATAAAGCCACTCCCGCAGCGTTGTTCGCAACGCCGTTCCAACCATTTGGGTTTGAAATTCACGGCTATCCTTTAGCACTGAACGCGCGCTCCGCTCTGGAAAAAGTGGGGTTTGTTTGGAGCGGGAGGTCACTGCCGCCCCCCAGACAGCGTTTTGTTTCCTCCAGCTTCAACTCTTCTCACTTCAAATACACTTGAAGTCAACTTTATTTTATTCATTCACGCGTCAGATGGCCACACAACCATTCACCCTCTCATCCTTATTTTCATTATTGTTGCCAATGTACCACAAAACTAGGATCATCCGTCAGGCCTGAACCCCCGCCGACGCCTTCTCCATAATCAGAGGGTACAATGCTCTCATCGCCCCTTGATCCAAGTGTTCGACGATTGATTTGATTCTCAGAAATAATTCTCTGACCGTCGTTAAAGCTGGATATTCTTCTCCTCATCTTGAAACACGAAGGAGTGAACTGCCGCGATTGAATCTGGCGGTTCAAACGAGCTGAGAGTCGCCGTGGACAAACAGCGAAACCCGATCAATGCTTCGGGGAGGCTTGTGGTTTTTTTGAGATCGGATGAGATGATCAGAAGATATCAGAGATAGAAAGAGCAGTTTAATGTTGTTCCCTGTCAGGCTGGTAGTTTGAAACGCCGTTGATGCCTTGACTGAAAATCTCGAATCGCAGTTTCAAGTATTTTCTCCTCTTTTCAACATTTGAAAATGCCCTTTTATTTAATTTAGATTTTCTTTTGCCAGTGCGCCTGCATACAGATACATGAACCCACTTAGGGGGAGGAGATGCTTTCCACCAGATTTAGCTAAAGCTAATTTCCATCCGTTTTTCCTGGCTCAGAAACGTGAGGCTCCATTTCACATGAGTCTCTGTGTACTTTTTATAACAATATAATATTCAAATTTAGGTTCATTTTCTAATGGACACCAGTGCATTTTAGGATCCCCGGCAGGACAGCTGACCCCGGTGAACCCCCTCCATGCTCTGGGTTCACATCCCCGGATGCGCAGATCTATCCTGTCCAGTCCCGCTCCGACACGCCGACAATTAACGGAACAGCGGGGGTTACTTTAAAATCGCAGCATCGGTCTTACCGGCGCAAACCAGGGCTCCGAGCAGGAAGGCCACACTGTACGGATCCATGATGAGGCCCTCCAATCTGCGAGCTCGTGGGCGACTAAACTGATATGGTGTTCCTCTTGGGATATCACCGGGCTCCTTTTAGCATGTCGGGAGGGCAAACAGGGCGGCTCAGCGGCTGGTCAATCATTGGCCAGGTGGTGGAGGCAAAGAGCGAGGGGTCAAAAACCCTGTTTACTGGACATTTTAAAGATGTTTAGATGTTGTTTAGATGTTGCATCTTCAAGCTCTGCTTCCGGGTTTCTTTCTTCTCACTCTGGTTTTTACCGATTCGTATTTTTTGCCTTTGTCGAGAAAACGTCCTCTGATACTCCGGTGGATTGGTAGCGAAGCTCCTCAGGCTTTGCTTGCACCAATCAAGCCCCCGATGAGCCTCTCCTTCCCCCCCTATCTAGATTTCATCAACGCTTTCATCCGCCGCCGCCCCCTTAATGAAGTTAGTTTCTTTGTTCGGGTCACGACGTGTTCGATTGACAATCCGGCTGCGAATAAAAGACATTTATTGGTGTTCGGCATCGAAGGGGATCAATAGGCCTCGTTAATCTTCACCCATAAGAAGGGAACAACGTCCTCCACAGCAAATACTGGATTTCAAAACCCCACACTTTAGACTCCGGGACACTGCGGGAGCCGGGAGGGCCTGAGTCACTAGAAATGTGATAACACAAACACACAGCGACACAAACAGTGAAGCGATCAAAGAATCAAGAGTGCATTTCAGTAAATCCCATTTTGTAAAACGCTTTGACTTTTTTTTTTTGAAATATAATTCTCTCCGTTAAATTCTCCATTTTTAGGGTCCCGGCACAGCCCGGGGCTGCTGTTATGCAGTGTTAACATGCTATTCTTACTGCATCTGAAACCCATCACTGCGGCGGTAAAGTCAGATTTCAGTTTATTTCTTTTGGTGTCGACTCATCTGAATGAAAGCATTAAAAGCACAACATCGTCCTTGATGGGAGAGGAGATGATATTTTGGGGGGGGGGGGTTCCAAATTACATTGCAGATTGTTTGTGCGGCTCCTTGGACGATCCTTTCAGAAACACAGAAAAATAACCTTGGCGGAAAAAAAGAGATAGAATTTGGTGTGGCGAAGAGGAGGCAGGGATGAAGAGTTGGAGGGAAACGAGTGTTGACCCCAAGGGGAGTCATCGGGCCTGAGACTGGACGAACGGAGACAGCCGATGAAGAGACTCACATCTCTGAAAACTGGGCTGCTCCCAGATCACAGTCGGTTGCCATGGCAGATTGGGTTGACCGTAACAACGATGGTGTACTCCGGAGTACTCCGGAGTACTCCGGAGTACTCCAGAGTACTTGGAATGGCATGAATTCTTTGTCTACATCCTCTTGGAATTGACCCTCCTTATAGTTCAGAGTCACTCCTAGCATTAGCTCCACCTCCTTGTCGGTCGCCGAATACTAGCTGTAGTTCCCACCGTTGTCATGGCGCCCAGACAGGAAGTGTCTGGAGACGCACGTGTTTTAGTTCATCACAAAGCACAGTGCCATCTCCTGGCCTGGCATGTGTACTACAGCATCTCTGGCGCTTCCTTGGGCCTGGTGAGCACCGGCCTTCTGTGGTAGATCAGTAGACCTCTGGTCATCACCGCAGGGGTGCTGTCTGGACAACTCTGGTGTTCAGCCAGGGTTTCATCCTTTGTCCTCTCATTTGTTCCCCTCCGGTGTCCAGTCGGTCCTCCTGGGTGGAGTTTGGTCAAACCTCTCCTGAGGTACCGCTTTGCTCGGTTCTTGTTCCCCTTTGGAACCTCGCCGCTGGGTGATTTCTGAATCTCTGACCCTCGAGGTTTTGGAGAACTGCCATGTGGATGAAGGTTCAGGGTTACAGGGGAAAGGGCTGTGAGGGATGTCCACGGCTATCTAGCTCCACTTCCTATCTTTGCTTGACCTCGCGCCGTCCCGCTCCAGTGCTGTCCACCTCCTTCCCGGTCAGTTGTCCTCCCTGTCGTCTTCTTTTGTAATCCACTTCATTCATTTCTAGCTCCAGCCCTCCCGTGGTTGCACCCACTTCCCGTTACCGTCCTGAGTTCCTCATACTCCACCTGGGTGTCTGCCTTTGGGGTAATAAGCACCGTTTCTACTCAAGGAGACTTGAAAACAAACTCAAATGGAAACCTCATTTCCCCGGGAGGGATGTTTCCTGAGAAGGCAGCGGCGCTGAAGGACGTCGGAGTTGCTCCGCGGGGCCGCAGGGGAGGCGTCGCTGCTCCGTCAGCTTCAGCACGGAGCAGCTTTCGAACGGCCTCCCCCGATTTTCGAGAACGCAATATTTACTCTAAAAGTCCTTTAACAAATCAGACAGATGTTTTCAAGCAACATCTGAACCCCGCAGAGCTTTAACACACTGATTCACTGAGAGTGTGTGTGTGTGTGTGTGTGGTTTTGTTCTCAGTTCTGGGGAGATGAAGGTCAACCTCCTCTATGAACCACAACAATGCTGCTCGATCAATTCCGAGCCGCAGCTCAGAAACCAGCACAGAGCAACAGCTCCCTGCAGCTGCAGAGGTTCTCCTGGTTGCAGAGGTTCTCCAGGTTGCAGAGGTTCTCCAGGTGGCAGTGGATCTCCAGGACCTCTCATGTGTGGAAGTGTCTTCACCAGTGGCAACAAGTTGAGCGGCGAGCAGAAAGAGTTAATGCAGTGGCCGTCTTGGGTTCTCAGAAGGTCGAAGAGACCGACGTATCTGGTCCTTTCTCCTTTCCTGAGATGGTTCCTGTGGAGCCTCCTGGCCCGGCGCTGCTTCATGGCACCGCCTGTAGACCAGAAAAACTTAGCTCCTCCCCCTCACAGCCAGAAGGTCCCGGCCTGGATTCTCACAGGAGGAATTCCTGTGTGGAGTCTCCATGTTCTCCACGTGTCTGCCCGGGGTTCCTCAGGGTTCTCCGGGTTCCTCCCGCAGTCCAAACACATGCTGGAGGAGCTCATGGAGACCCTACATTGTCCAGATGTGTGGATGGGAGGGTGAATGGGTGGAAGTCTCCGTCTCCTGTGATTGGTCCAGGAGGAACCCGCCTCTCTGACAACGACTGGGATAGGCTCCGCCCCCTGTGATCCTGAGGGAAGGAAAATCAGCTGAGTGAGTGAACGGATGGATGAACGGATGAATGGATGAATGGATGAATGGATGAATGGATGAATGGAAGAACAGATGAACGGAAGAACAGATGAACGGAAGAGCGGAAGAACGGATGAATGGATGAACGGATGAACGGAAGAACGGAAGAACGGAAGAACGGATGAACGGATGAATGGATGAACGGATGAATGTATGAACAGATGAATGTATGAACAGATGAACGGAAGAGCGGAAGAACGGATGAACGGATGAACGGATGAACGGATGAACGGATGAACGGAAGAACGGAAGAACGGATGAACGGAAGAACGGAAGAACGGAAGAACGGAAGAACGGAAGAACAGATGAACGGATGAACGGATGAATGGATGAACGGAAGAACGGATGAACGGATGAACGGATGAACGGATGAACGGATGAACGGATGAACGGATGAACGGATGGATTCCAAACATGTCCGTTGACATCAGATTGTCCTTTGCTCCAGTGTTCCTCATAGTTCTCCTGGTGGTTCACCTCATGGTTCTCCTGGTGGTTCACCTCATGGTTCTCCTGGTGGTTCTCCTCATAGTTCTCCTGGTGGTTCACCTCATGGTTCTCCTGGTGGTTCACCTCATGGTTCTCCTGGTCGTTCTCCTGGTGGTTCTCCTCATAGTTCTCCTGGTGGTTCACCTCATGGTTCTCCTGGTGGTTCTCCTCATGGTTCTCCTGGTGGTTCACCTCATGGTTCTCCTCATCCTCTCAGAGATGTTTGAGATGAGCTCCCAGTGGACTGTAAATGATCACACACTTCCTTCACACTGATGTAGAGTGTGTTCAGACGAGCGCCGGGAAAACCACTCAAACCCGTGCAGGTGTGACTCACACACACTCACACACACTCACACACACGCACACACACACACACACACACACACACACTCACACACACACACACGGGGCGCTGAGAGAACTCTTGACTTCTCCAGCCAAGATTGAGTCCGTGACAACGTAAAATGTTCATTACAGAATCAGAACTTAGAATACGACCCAGTTCCGGAACCCGGTCATTCATTCGATTCTGCCCCCCGTGCCCCCCCCCGGCCCCCCCCCGGC
>CAAKHD010011726.1:0-19345 GCA_901007705.1 Fistularia tabacaria
CAAGGTGGAAACACCAATAAAGGGGTGGGGGAGGAGGGGGCGGGGTATGGGTGGTCGGGGGGGGGGGTGAGACCAAACGCTCCTTCCCCGCGCAGAGCCGACGAGGTGCGATCGAAACAACATAATGAAGTCGAGGGCCATATAGAGGCCGGCGGGAATTGCACAGCATATTTGCATCGAAGTGGCTTTTTATGCGGTGTGTGTTTTGCTTTCTCATTCATTTTGCCGGCATGCAGCCAAGCGAGGTCGACTCCTCTGGCGCGACACAAGACAGGAAGCTGACATAAAAGAATGAGGGGGGTCGGCGGCGGGGGACGCAGGAGCTAGACAAGGAGCCACCGGTGAGGTCGGAAGTTATTGTTTCAGCTTACAGGCATCCAGTGACCAAAACCTTATCCCTCGGTTGAACTTACAGTGATCCCGCCGTAGTGCCGGGAGCATTCCAGCATAGGAGACACATCACTGACAGCCCTCCCCGACGAACTGCCGTGAATAAATACACACCAGAGAGGCAGCTTGCAAGCCAACAATACAATACAGCGGTCGGGGGGGAAGAAAAAAAGTTAGGTAGATCGCCAGAGCCTAAGCAAAATATCGGCGTACAGCCGGCTCAGACGTGGTCGTGGTCTCTCGACACGTGACCTCAGGCTCGATTTCCTTTTATCGGGCGTCTGCGTTTCAACGGCGCTGCTCAATTGCCACCTTTGCGGTAAAAGGACAGATAAATAAGTGGTTCCCGCTCGCCAGCTGCCCTGCGAGCAATTGAGCGGCAGGTGACGCATTTCCTCTCTCCTGCAGTCAGGCGTACACTTGTGGCGAGACATCCGAGCGCCTCACACCTTGTTATCCAGCGGGCCTCTTACCACTTGTCACTTCCACTCCGTGTTCTACACGTCCTTTCCGTAATCGTGTCGGGTGTTTCACTGGGGGTGGGGGGGGTGGGGGCTGCAGCTCTGGGAAGGGGTTGGAATTGTTGGCTTTGCTTTCCGGCTCAAACAAGAACCTCCGCATGTCTTCCTTTATCCGTATGGATAATACCTGCTATAATTCCTCATCCTGCCACCATGTATGTAAAATCGTCTGTCCACGTGGTCAAAGCTGTGTTGTGTCCTCATTAGATCCACACAATCGGTTTTGTGACGACGCCCCACGTCTCGCTCTTTTCTGCTTTGTTAACATTATTTCAGGGCCGCTTGAAGCCTCCTCACACTTTGATAATGTTCCTCTGTGCTGTTTGTGACATCTCTGTTCCCAAAGGGTGCAGCACCAGTACTGATCCGCCCTTTCTATATTGTTTGATCAGTCATGCATTTGTCATTTGCGGGCATAGAATAAATCATGTGATATTTTTATCTCTATTTTCCATCTGTGCTTTTTGAACTGGTTGCTCTCTTGAACAAACAAACAAATAAATAAATAAAACAGCCTACAGAGAAGGGAACATCAGAGCGATCCGTTTCACCTGGGCTAGAAGGTTCAGGAGAAACGAAACCGCTTGCTCCTTTTAAACTACAAAGAATGTGTTTTTGCAGATTTGGTCACTTCATGTGTTTCACAAGAGGTTGTGTTTTATTCCAGATTTGACAGTCTGGGGTTGATAAACTACTGCCCGGTGCACTGAATGGGTCTATTTATCGGTGGCCCGCGATCACTCGTCTCCCTAGAAGGCGTGACTCATTGATTATGAACGAGCGCTGAGTCTTTTTGCTAGCACGTGCAGCGGGCACTGCGGGGCTGCGACAGAATCTCCTGCATTTTGGAACCTCTGACTTTGGACGGATGGGGTTTAGTTGAGTGCATCAGTAGGGTTTATCTTTATCTGAACTTGGTGAGGCATTTGACTCCACTGACTAGTGACTATTGTTTGTGCGGCGAACACACGAGATTGTTTTGCCCGGTAACTTGCACTGTTTCGTGCTGAAACTGCAATATGACCTCATTGCACTGCGTGACCCTCTGAGGAGCTGTGTGAGCACGTAGCTGGAGATTGGCTCAAGTCGGGATATGAAACCATAAGAGTAGCAAAAGACATTGCAGATAGAGATTTGAAGAGAAGAAAGCGGCCGTGTTAAGCTGCACCCAGCTGAGACTGGGCCTTATTGGACTGAAATGAAACGGGAGAGGGCAATTGCAATTTTGGATGTTGCATCCAGCTGGTGTTTGGCACTTAAATCCACATCTTCTTACATCCAACAATACATTCCCCTTCATTTCAGGGGGTGACTGGATTAACACTTTCTCCTACCCGGTGGCTTGTCTTGGTCAATGAGGTGCTCCATTCTTCGTGCCAGCATGCAAGGACTATGAGATTCCTGGTGAGGAGTCTTGAAATGCCAATGGGCAGACAGACGCTGTTCCCGACCCCTCCATTTCCTTTTAAGCAATCCTATAGGTCACTGCAAGGAGCAAAGATCCTACAGAATTTGTGAATATTTCTTTTGAATACTTCCACAGTGGCAGCCAGCTTCACCAATCACACACGCTGCCTCTGTTTGATTTCATGAGGCCTTGTGCTTCCTGCAGGATCTCTGGTGAACCTCAATTCTCACAGCTTCCGGAGACAAACAGTTGAAGCATGGCCAGATTGCATTGATCCAGAATCAGGCACCATCCGGATCGATTCAACATCAGAAAATTGTATCGGCGTGTTCGTTTCAAAAAACACCCATACGTGTTGTTTTCTGCTGTCCACTCAAGTCGCACAGCACGACCATCCGGGGAATCCCTTGCGGGTATAAACCTAAAAACCTGATTAATCCAAATCAGGCAGGCTCGGAGGCGGTTGCCTTCATAGAAATTTGAACGCTTCGAACAAGTAACGACGGCCAGTACCCGTGCAATTTTCATGGACTTGCAACACTGTCCGATCGATGAAACATTACGATGGGATTCTGGCAGCAGCTTGGACTTACGAAGGTGTGACCAAGTGAAAAATGGTTATTTAATCACACAAGAGACGCGTCATGACCAACCATCCGCTAAACCAATCTCTCATGGACACGTTCTGTAGAGCTTACTGTAAATACCATAACTTCTCCAAATTAGATTCAATTTCATAAGATACCACAGTCAAATCTGTAATTCACAGGTCCGAGCTCAGTGCGACGACAGGGGTGGTGTGAGGGTTGGGGGAACAGGAACGAATGATCTCCAATAACAGCAGCGCCAACAGCTACTTTCAACTAAGTATTTTTCCCTTTAAGAAACTATGGTTAATTGCAGTTAATCAGGTCTTAGTAACACCTCAGAGAGGTAACACATGTGAAGGAAGCGACTCTCACCATCACGATAATGCACTAAATCGCTACTCAGGTACTCCAGACAGTGGTTGTAAGTCTTACTGAATTTCAATCAAAAGGAAATTGACGTCCTTTAAATGTGACTCTTAAATTAAATCAAAAATAGGTATCCTCTTTTGTACGTACTATTCCAATGTTCTGTATATATTTACTGAAAAATATGCCTTAGCATTTCAGCCTTTTTTCTTTTTTTGTTTTGTTTACAGAAGTTGGCGTAGGCCCTTCTGTGGAGTTGCGATCGTGCCGTTCCTGAAAATGACCTCCCGCAGTAGCTCAGTCCGCAATCTTAAAAATCCTGGCAGCTTAAGAGGGTTGTCCAAGTATTTCATTCATCCCACTGTGGTGTTACATGTTCACAACATCTGTACGGGAAGCGGCAAAACGTAATCCCCGGATAAGATCATCTCTAAAATGTAGCCTGCCCGATTTAGTCCCCCCCCTTTCTCACACACAGATGAGTGGGGGAAAAGTGTGGTGACAAGGACCAGACACCACATCGTGAAACCGACCAGGTTTCCCATTTGGCCCAGTCGTGTTTCCTCTCAAGGACTAGAGAATCGCTTCTTCTGCAGGACCGGGGGGGGGGGGTTATAAACAGATGCTGTATGTGCTTTGGAATTGTCACACACTCTTGCACCAATCTGTTTATACTACCGTGTTTGTTACGTCTGACATACTTTATACTCCATTGTAGTACCATGGCCCCTCATGGAAATTCCTCACAGGTTTTTTTTTTTCATTGCTGAAACAAGAACTAGGCATTCTTCCCTCGGGAAACAATAAGTTCACCCCATTTGTAAGTCTGAATATTCCACTACAATTTCAAAAGCTATTCTTCCTGTTGTCAGACACGATTTCCACGAAAAAGTCAAGACTGTCTTAACCTGCTTTGGCGGTTCAGGGGCCTCCCTCTTTGGAAACCTAATCAGCGCTCTCAATCCCCAGGCTCAAAGCGCTAAGGACCACGACCGCGCTGAGAAGCAGGGATAAAATCTGAGATGGTATTTTAAATTTAAAATACAGAAAGAAAAGAGTCATTATTCTCAATATTTGAGATTTGGATTTTGCAACACACCTCCCAGCATTAGGAACAGAGAGGCTCCTCATTCCCTGATGACACCTTTCCCTTATACAGCACTTCGAAAGACATTTAGTGGCAGTAGACAGTAAGGAGTAAGTAGACAGTAAGGAGTAAGTTCAAGTGCTGCTTTATACCTGTCGTCCTGCAAACCCTGAGTTTCACGGTGTGCATCACTCCCAGTTCTAATTTATGGATTTCAAAATTTGCCACTCCGGTTTCCTCACGTTGTATCGTAGGGCAGCGGACGGGCAGGCCTCGGATCTGAATCCTCATCCTCATCCTCTGCGGCCGAGATTCTGACATGTCCAGGATATGGTTTAGGAGCGTCTTAAATACAGACATGGTTATGCAGTACACACAATAAATCTAAAATTCCAGTAATTTCATTACATTTTGCCCCAAAGACATGCTATATCCAAACACCAATCATAATAATAGCAATAATTCTCATAGACTTGATGTCGTGGTTGTTGCTGTCTTTATTAAATGGTTTTTGGCTCCAACCCTCTGCTCCTGAGAGACAAGTGTCCAAGTTTCTTAGAGCAAACTTGATGCAGAGCTGGCTGACAGCTTCCACGACAGCCTCCACCATCGTAAATGTGTGTGTGAATATATATCACTGTGCCATGTATCCTCAGGTCAAAAAAGGTTTAGGCTTTTCCTTTATCCTGCTTTTATACAAAACAACAATCACATACACCAGTTAAAATCATATTCAAATACTTTAGTGCAGGGCGAGGCCGAAACTGACCTTATCACAGCCTCTTTATAATGCGTTTATAGTCAGAAATTAAATCCAAGTCAGAAAATGTTGAAATGTATTTTTTTTATCTGCACGTTCCATACTGTCCTAACGATTTGAACATCAGCGTGATGCTTTAGTAAAAACGAGAGAGGTTGAGGGAGACTCAGTTACCGGCAGTGGGATGAATCCTTTTTTCAGAGTAACAGAGATCTGTGGTCATGACAGATATGTGGCATTATCACGTCATCAGCTCTAAAATGATTCCACTCTGTACCCACAGATTGTGGTTGTCTTATGGTTTTATTCGTAAATGCATGTCTCTGTGTGCTTCAGTGGGTTGCCATCTGGAAATTCTCCGCTCCAACCTGAGGTCATTCTGAAAAAGACTCACTCTTGTGACTGACTGACTGACAGGTGGCCTGGCCAATGGAGGCGCGGCAGGGTGTGAAGTGGCCCGAGTGTCCTTTGCACTTCCAGCTTCTCTCCTGTCCATAACGCATACAACGCAAGAATGTAAATGTGTGACTCACCCAAAAGTCGCTTTGGTCACACAACTGTTTGCATTTTGCACAAGTCATTGAAAAAACGTCAAAGATTGTAGGTTAAGTTTGCACAAGGCTGAGTGACCTGTTTCCAGTTGAATTCTGTGCCGTGTGTCGCCAGAGTGTCCAGAGTGTCTGTTGCAGTCATTAGCATCACAGCAGTCACACAAAGAATGGTCCCCCTCTATGGAACGCCAGCTGGATGACAGGGGCGGCGGACGCTTACATCACATACAATAAGCTACAACTTTGGGTCACAGGAAACCAAATCATGATAAACTGATATACAGCGAACGGACATTAACGGTTTGGCTGCCTGACCTGAATGTGGGCGTGTGGAAGTAGCAGGATTTATCACGGCTGCTTTGTGATCTTTGTTTCAGGGCGGCCCGAAGGTGGCAACTGATAAACATCTGGAGGGAGAAAACCAAATAAACAATGGATTAAGGATCCATTTCAATAACATATGAACAATCCTTTCAGTCTTGATGGCTGTGGGAAATAAACGTGTTGTTTTCCCCCAAACAGATCCACTGCACACGTGACCAGATGAGAAGAACACAATTAACACCCCCGGTGTTAAAATCACTCCTATTCAGACAGGGATAATTCCACTGCTGCCCATGTAGGTACTGTTACCTGATTCCTGGACTCGTTCTTAAAATGAAAAGCTTGGACACTGAAGCATAATTTGTTATCCTTCTCTCTTGGAAAGAACTGGGATAAAGACCCAGGCAATACACTATCCACGAGACATCTGTAAGGGAAGAACAAATCATCTAACAGAATATGGCACCAAGTGATCATCCCTCCTGAGAAAGACAAATCTTAAATGTCCACATTTTTATTCAACAGATTCAACCTTACAGCTGACCCCTTCAATTTATGACCATTTCCCAAGAATGCAGTTTTAAGAGTTACTTTTAAAGTCTGGGGAAGAGACCGACCCGTGCTTGGTGATAAACTGGTAGCTTGGCGCAGAGATAGGGTCGGGATTTGGAGAAGCAACACAGTGGTCGACATATAGGATGAGAGGAGTGTGCTGCGCGGCCTCCACGCTGGCCTCCAGATACACTGCTTCCCCCTGCTGGTAAACTGGACCATGTGGCGAGCTGCAGTCGTCTGCACACAAAAGGTTTTCTCAGCGCCAAATTTACGCGGAAGTCATTTTTCCACCGCACAAATCCTAGCTGAAACAGAGGGATAAAGTCAGACGAAAATTGTACCTGCTGTGGTTTGAAGAGAGAATTGCAGTAGGCCAAAGACTTCAGCAGTAGAAGTCAAGGGAAGCCAGGTTGGGATTAATGGCTCCCCCATCACTGTTAGCTTTCTGTACAAACAAAAACAGTTCAAGTCACGTAAATATAAAAGATGAATGACCGCCACTGTTGAACTTTCCCCATATAAAACTTGATGCAGTGTTAGGAATATGATTCCAGAAAATATATTTTCAAAAGGCATATAAAAAAAAAAGAATACATTCTGTGTGGTCCTTTACATAAAAACATTTCTATGTTATCTTTGTCTTGTTTATATGTTAAAGTTAAAACTAAATTTTACCAGTTGGAAAATTTAACACACAATGCAATTTTGAAAATTCACCCTTTTGGAATAAATGCATTACTGTCCTGAGGTGTTTCTACATACACGGTTGAGTCCTCATTTCAACGCCACACATTGAGCTAATTTTAAACTTTATACATGTATTGACCATAATTCAATGCAATGAATGCACAGATCATTCATATTTGAAATGATAAACATATTGGCAGAATTGGTGAAAACATGTTGACAACAATGGCGATAAGCAAAGTGGCATTTGCAATGTTAATTTCTCTAGGGAAAAAAATACAGTATTTAATCTCACATTAGAAAATATGTATGAATCAAGAACTAGCATAGGGGCACGTAGAAACCTCAGGAATGTAACTGCCTGGATTTAGTGCGGTCACAATTACTGTTCTTATCCTAAAATCAGATCTAAATAGCAAGAAAGAATGAAGGAAATGATAAAATAAAAAAAACTTTTTCCATCACAGGGGCACAGCCAAGGTAAGACCATTTAGAAATGAAATGGAAGTCCGTATTTCAAGCAACCCTTGCACCTCAGCATTGTCTCCTTGTTACTTTCAGAATTGTTAAATGAAGCTAAATCCTTGTTCCACAATACAATGGGTAAGGACTGAGCTACATTACAATCTCACACTGCAATGATCTGATTTTAAAGAAAATCAGAGACAGCTTTGTATCATTGTGTTTCCTTCTACTTGTCATATTTCATCCATTTTATGGGATCCATTCTGCATTGTCACGTTACGACGGCAGTCAATCAGGCATTCTTCTTATTTCCACACGGGCTTTATCCCCCCTCTATTGCATTGAAGTGATACATATGAATGTGCTTTCTATTGCTGGTGATAAAATGCAATCTTACCTGATTTTTAAGTTGCTGCAGTATTAAAAACTAAGTGGCTTTTTTGACTGCAACTCCTTGGTATTCGGAAACCAAACTTCTTGTGTAACCAACAACGAAAACTATGACTTCTCACCCGCTCTGAACACAGCGGCTTAAACAATGATGTGGCTAACTTATGGATTTTTTGGGGCTAACGAGAGAGGCAGAGGAAGTGTGTGACAAAGTCGTTCTGAGGCTGTTCAATTCCGACACTGAAGAAGGCAACTTTAATAGTTTCAGTGTGCAGGAGGAAGACAAAGATAGCGATACCGTTATCTTTTAGGCGGTGCACCTTATATTCAGGTGCACTCAATAGTCCAGAAATGACGATACATTGTTTGAGTACTCGATGTCTGTATGTATATATGTAGTGTCATTCCCACCTTCTGTAATGGCATTCAACGGGTATGATGGAAGGAGCCCTTTTCACAATCACATCCCCATTCGAAAGGGGAACCACCGAGGGTAAAAGCACCAGTTCGTTGGAATACACCAGCCACTCACCTTGCACCTGCAAATATAAAACAGGATGAGATCCCCTGGAAAGGGGAAGAATTAATGTTCGCTGCAACAAGACAGAATACATGTGTGTGAATGAGAGGGACCCAAGTGGAAAGATGAGACTGCAGGGGGTGGAGAAGCAAAAGATGGAGGATTTTAAGTGCTTGGGGGTCAACCGTCCAGAGTAATGGGAAATGTGGAGAAGAGATGGAGAGACGTGTGCAAGCAGGTTATAACGGGCTGAGAAAAGTGTCAAGTGTGATAAAAAAAAAAAAAAAGTTATCAGCCAGAATGAAAGGCATGGTGTAGAAAACAGAGGTGAGACCAACCAAGGTGCCCGGTTTAGACACACTGAGGAGAAGACAGAAGGCAGAGCTGGAGGCAGCTAAGATCAAGTTCTCTTTGGGAGTGAGAAGGATGAACTGGACCAGGAATAAAAGTCAGGATTGAGATCGTTTGGACATGGACAAAGGATGGATTGTGAAGATCTGGGTAAAAGGATGCTGAGGTTGGAGCTGCCGGGCCAGAGGTCAAGAGGACGACCAGAGAGGAGGTTTATGGATGGAGGCAAAGACGACATGAAGTTGGCTGGTGTGAGAGAAGAGGATGAGGACAAGGGGGTTTGATGGAGAAAGGTGATGGACTGAGGCAACCCCTGAGGGGAACAGCCCAAAGGAAAAGAAGTCCTCCACCTGTCCCACTGTAGGGAGGACAAGGACAGAAAATATAAAGCTAAATAAGAGACATAAAGATCAATTCAGAAAAAAAAACATCTTTTCAGTCTATGACTGTCCATCAATGTGCAAAGTATTGACTGCAGTGACTACAATGTTCAGACAAAAAAACAACCTTTTTTTTTTATTACAGGCAAACACAACGCTTTGATGAATGACATTTTATTAGAATTAAAATGCAACTTAAGTAGTTGGAGGCATTTTCTTGCAGTTTTCTGTAAAACGAAAGTTTACGGTAAATCTAAATTACGTGGTAACGCGAAATGACAATAACCGTGGGAAAGGATGAAGCGTGCCGGGGAGTTAAGCTAGCCAGCGGGTAAATGAGCTAAGGAGTTAAGCTAGCCGGGGGGTTAAGATAATTTGCCGATACCAACTTTAGTTTAATGTCTTACTCTTGACTTGGTGCCACATTCCCGCAGCCCGGCACTGATGACCATGTCCGGCCCGGAGGCCGGCTCTCTCGGCCCGCAGGAGCCCCGCCGGGTCGAATTGGCTCCGAGGAGAAGGTGCTCCGGTTCGAACGGAGCGCGTCGGCTAGCGAAAAACCGCCGCCCGACTGTCACCGTCACTTGGACTTCGTCGCATTTTATCTGAATGTCGGGTGGGGTTGTTGTTGTTAAAAGCCCACCGCAGCGATATTCATTCAACAAAATTGTCAAAAATAATAAACGTCTCCATAATTCTATCAGGACCATTTTATTTCCACTTAGACACTTTTAGTGGGGATTAATTGAAATTGGGCACCCGGCTGTGTTCGCGGCCGTTGGGAGCGTGATGCCTTCACTGCCGAACCAAAATGTCAGACATTTACCCGACTTATTTCCTGCAATTAAAGAATTTCAAAGGACGGAAAATAAATATTCTGCAAAATTTTTACAGAGTCAAATTGGCCCAGTCGATTAAGCATTTTTAAATATTCCTTTCGTCTTCTTTTCTTTTAGGTTTTTCCCTTCAGGAGTCACCACAGCGTATCAACCTTCTCCAACCTTCCAGCATCCGTCTCCCAATATAGTCCCTATCCCTCCTCTGTCCATGACCCAACCATCTCAGTCTGGCTTCTCTGACCTTCTCTTCAAAACATCTACCATGTGCTGTCCCTCTGATGGACTCATTCCTGATCCTATCCATCCTGGTCACCCCCAAAGAGAACCTCAACATCTTCATCTCTGCTACCTCCAGCTCTGCCTCCTGTCTTTTCTTCAATGCCACTGTCCCCAAACCATACAGCATCGCTGGTCTCACCACTGTTGTGTAAACCTTTCCTTTCATTCTAGATGATATTCTTCTATCTCATAGAACCTGAAACGTTTCTCCACCCATTCCAACCCACTTGAGCCCATTTCTTTATCTCTTTTCCACACTCTCCATTGCTCTGGACTGTTGACCCTAAGTACCTGAAATCCTCCACCTTCTTGATCTCCACTCCCAGTAGCCTCACCGTTCCACTCGGGTTCCTCTCATTTACACACATAAATTCTGTCTCTCTGCGACTAACCTTCATTCCTCTCCTTTATTCCGAAATATTCCTTTATAATCTGTAACGGGAAAGCAGTGTGTTTACAATTGAAAGCACTCAAAGCCTTTGAAGGATTCACACAAACGGAACGAATCAGCAAGCGGAACTCATGTTATTTCCTGTACCTAGACGGACACTTTTTGTGGTAGCACTAAGAGGGCGGACGATTATTGCAGGACACCCGGAACTTTTTTCGTGTTTTGAATCGAGTGGGGCTCTCTTTCGGTTTAAGACGTCCAGCGACTTCTTGTTTTGAACGCTGAAAGGGAATTGATACAACGGAGAAACAAAGCAAACAGTCGAAATGACCAGAATTAACAATAACTCTTAGCCATTGGCGTATTTATATAGCGAACATAACATCTTCGTTGCATTGGGACAACCGGCATGACACTACTTCCAGACATGCGTATTTTACGTCATATCCGGAAGCCAAAAGAAGGGCAGCTTCCTTGAAAATAAAAGCATAGCTGGGTAAAGGCTTTCCTACAGAATAATACTTAACATGAACACAATAAAACCATTACCTGTACACTTTATTATCATCATTACTATTACCAGTATATTTTGTAATATTTTAAAGACGTGTGTATGGTATACCTTATTTTAAGGAAGTGTGAACTTCTACTTTACATCACAATTAATGCTTCAGATTAAATTTCTTTCATACTTTTGACCTTTACTTATGACATATCACTCTTTGTGTGTGTGTGTGTGTGTGTGTGTGTGTGTGTGTGTGTGTGTGTGTGTGTGTGTGTGTGTGTGGAGAGAGACCTTACACGGTAATGTTCTTCAAAATAAAGGAAACATGGCTCAGCAACACAATGTTTTCACATGAGAATAAAGAGCAGAATACGTTATTGATTCCGCAGTGAGAATAGCTCAAATGTAATATGTAACCACATTTAACATGCACATGATGAAAACCCTTTTTGTGTACCTCATTATTATTAAATCTGTCATTGTTTCATTGACGTGAATTGTCATTTATTACGAGCCAATAGTGTGAAGCAGTGTGAACTTTTTATTAGGTACTCGAGAATTGTTGCTTAAGACAAAGACATTTCTTTTATCCTTTTGACCTTTGTTCGTGACATATTGCCCTTTGTTTGAGTCGTCTCATAACACTTTGCATGTTGAGCAAGTCTGGACCACACTCTTCAGAATTAATTACTAATTAAGGACAGTCCGATTCCGGACCCGCTGGATGTTTGAGGAAGGAATGTAAAACACAGCTGCTCTATCAAACTCCCATGCCTTCATAAAAGATAGAAGAAAGAACAAGGGAGAGGGCGAGATGGTCAGTCAACCCGTTTTAACTTTTGATCATTTTTACATTAAATATCCCCCTGACCTCAGGCTTTCTAATCCAACATTAAGGAAGAATATTTTACTCTACTGGGATTTTGCACGATAACTGACAAAGCCGTCATGCTGCTTTCGTACCACACACCATTATGGTATTACTACAAGAAAAAAAACACAAAAAACCCCCTCTGCAGTTACGCTCTATATTCAAATTACACACACATACATCCATATATATATATATTAATACTCTTCAGTCTTGCCGTTAAATATCCTTCATCTTTTCACCTTACCATCAGTTTGTATCTGCATGCAATTTATACCTTATAATTTAACTGTGCACTTTACTGTTTGACTTGCACTCTATCGTTATTATTCTGTTCATCTCACGTCACCGCTGGATTGTGAGAAACGTCTTGTCGGTTCCTCTGTATCTCCAGTACACGCCGAGAAATCGATAATATAGCTGACTTTGACTTTTAATTTGACTTTGAATTGCAAAAGCAAACTTCAAGGCAGTTAATTATTTGTTTCCATTGTTTTACAGCTTCCTGGTTTATAGTTAGCATTTTGTTGGCAAATGGAACTGGGAGCCATTACAATTATGTTTGAGTTTAATTTGCTCTTGGGATGCAGTTTGTGTTGCTAGGCATTAAAAAGGTGCCCTTCAATGTCTATTTATAGTTCGGCATTTAACAAGACATTATCTTTAAGGCTTGGACATTAATGGGATACATTGTAATGTACTTTCAACACGCTAACACATTTAGCTTTCGGTTCAGGAAACCAAAAGTGTGTCCTTTCGATATGTGTTTTATGTTGACTCGCCTTTTGACAGAGCTTGCAACGCACGCAGGCAGAATTTAAAGAAATTCGTCAATAATAGCACGCTCTCTTGTAACTACGTGTTTAATTCAAGGGATATAATCATTTTGTTAATGTCCCCCCATCGTCCTGGTGAAAGCTAAATGAATGAAGCGTAGATATCTGATGTAGCCCATTTAAGCAGATTTTCTTTCCCTCAATGACATTGAGTTCATGTGGTATCATCCCAGCTTCGTGAGCTCCATGCATGTTTACACCGCCATTTAATAAGGAAAAGACACCTTTGTTGTTTTTTTCAGTCTTGTTGTTTTTTGCAGTCAAATTTCCAAACCAGCTGATTATTGTCCGAATCTCCTTGTCGTGGCAGCTGGACTCGAATGTCTTCTCTTGAAGACGTTTCACCCCTCATCCGCGTGGCTTCTTCAGTTCCAATGACCTGTGGGGGAGTTTCTGAATATAACTGCCAGTGTTGTGGGCGGGTTTAGGTTATGGCGGCGGCTTGTTATGTAAATGGAGGGGTTGATCGGCAGAAACTAGGTTGAAGGGTGTTTATATGCTAATGGAGGTGTCGGGGAGAAAACAGCAACTTTTGTGGGATTACCTGGATTGGAATGTGGAAAGGTAAAGCTAAACAAAGGAGTGAAACCTGTTGGATCCCATGGACTGAGGCTCGGCTGGAAGTTACCGGGGCTTGGTTCTGGTGCTGGATACTTCCTGGTTGTTTGGAGGGTGCAGATGATCTGGTCCATGTGCGCAAATCCGTCTTGGTATCGATCTCCGACGGCGTTATACGGTCGTGAGCGGTTGTGAATTAGGCCCGATCTTCTGTTCAGAGATGGTTTTTCTGTTTTGACAAAGATTCTTTGACTCCTTTCTGGAACCATCCGTCTTCTCCGGCCAGAACACCGACATTGCTGTCTTCAAATGAATGGCCCTTGTCCTTCTGGTGTAGGTGGACCGCGGAGTCCTGTCCCGAAGTTGTGGCTCTCCTGCATTAGGCCATCCATTTGTGCAGAGTTTGTCTGGTCTCTCCAATGTAGACGTCATCATTGCAGGTGACTGCAAACACCACATTCTCAATCTTCCGGCTGGGTTTTTTGTCCTAATGGTGCACCAGTTTTTGTCTCAGGGTGTCGTGGGGTTTGAAATGTACCGGGATTTGGCGTTTGTTGAACACCCTTCCGAGTTTAGAATTGAAGAAGCCTCTTGGACGAGGGGGTCGAAACGTCTTGGAGAGAAGAAATTCAAGACCAGTTGCCACGACAGGAGGATTACGACGAGAACTCACCACGACCTGGATGACTTAAAAACCTCAACAGACAAAAAAACAGCAAACAAACCAGCTAAGTTCTCAAGAGGTGTGTCATCCAGTCTCTCGTCGAATCAGTAATTACTCTTCGTTTTGTTTTCAAATGCCAGAATCGCTCCCCTCTTGAGGGTGTACGCCGTTACTGCAGTATAAGGAGATAGAGAAAATACATCCCTGAAAGTGTTTCCTTGACAGCTGCGTATTAATCAGCAAGAGTCAGCATTTCATGAAAAATAACAACATTTGCACGACACGTCCTTATCTGCCGATTCTAGAATCCTCAAGACACTCGTACCGGGTCAGCTGTGTCAGTCAGCAGAGGAGAGACGCTGTTGCCGTGTTCGACCCTGCTAGAAGCTTGCAGGAGAAGAAGATTCGCGTCACGAAGCGCTACATTTTCATCAAATGGGCCTTCAGAGCTGTGATTATGTCATTACGTCCATTGTTATGACAGCTGGAGGAGAAGCCAAACATGGGTGCATCTCTTTTTGCCACTAGGTGTCGCACTTCGTCCAGCAGATAAACTGCAGTGCGCCAAGCATCTGCCCGTACAGCGGGGGGAGGCTTTCCGAACCTTTTTTGAGCCACGGCACATATTTTACGTGAGAAAAATCACACGGCGCGCCGCCAAATCAATATGTGAAAATAAAAAACGATAGTCTCAATCTGGCCCTGTTTCGTCAAACACAAAGCCGATATTCTTGCAGGAACTGAGTGTTTGGATGTAGCGATGGGTTTGGCAACTTTACAGCTAGCTGTCAGAGCTTTCTCACTGGTCCTGGTGGTTTTCTTCCATAGCGCTGCTTGTTTCTCAGTCTGTTTACGCAGATGAACAAACCAGTCCGTGTTCTTATCTCGAGTCGGCTCGGTTGCTTCCCCAGTAAAAGTGAATATAAACTTAAGTGACCTCCCATTCCTAATCCATAGGGTTCAATATGACGTGAGTCCACCCTTTGCAGCTAGAAGAGCTTCAGCTCTTCTGGGAAGGCTATCCACAAGCTTCAGGAGTGTGTGGATGGGAATTTTGGAGCATTCCTCCAGAAGTGTATTTGAGTTGTTGGACGAGAAGGTCCGGCTCTCGGTCTGCACTCTAATTCATCCCAAAGGTGCTCCATGGGGTTGAGGTCAGGACTCTGTGCGAGTTCATCCACAGCAGACCCCGTCATCCGTGTCTTGATGGAGCTTTACTTTGTGCTCCGGTGCTCAGTCATGTTGGAAAAGGAAGGGGCTCCAAACTGTTCCCGCTAAGTTGGGAGCATGGAATCGTCCAGAATGTCCAGATGCCGATGCCTGGTATCGTTTCTGCATACCGAGACATTTTGGACAATTCCATGCTCCCAAGTTTGACATGAATGACAGAGTCTGGTGTGGATGAACTGCACTGGCCTGCGCAGAAGAACACCTTTGGGATGCGAGTCAAGGCAGGTGAATGAATACTTTTGGCCATATAGTGAAGATCCACAGGTTCATTCACTACCTGTTGCCATCTACCGGAAGAGCATTTAATTGTTCTGCCTTTCACTGCTTCCCATAGGTAGATGCAGCAAGACAAATTATTTGCGTTGAATAAATCATTTTGGAACCAATCAGGTGAAAGTAGGCATTTTTTTGATCTCTGGCGCTACAGTGGTCAGGAAACACTGCAGTCGGGGACCTCGAACCAACCCAAAGAGCACAACAACTGTAGGTACATTTCGCAGTTCCCAGAACCTTTTCAGGAACTGGACCGTTTCTTGGTGCTTTGGGACAGCGGAGGGACCATGGACCTCCAGCTCGGAAAACCATTCTAGCTCCTACTCCGAGGCAAGGTCTTTTTTTACGGTTCCATAGGAACTCGTAGGTTGTTGGCGGAACTCATAAGCCACGGCCATTACTAGATGCTTCCTCAGGACTGCCGAGCGGATTTCTAAAAGACTACGGTGGTCACTGGTCAGATGTTTCCAGAAAAATGGAGCGACGAGGAGGTCCGAGCTCTTCCGGCCCGGTGTCTTCGTTCATGCAGAACACGAACGCTCCATGTTGTCCGTGTCGACCTCCCCCTTCCTCTTCTAGCTTCTTTAGCTGTTTTGTTTTGAGTGTGGAGCGACTCCTCAGGTCTCTTCCGCGGTTCCTTACTGCTTGTAGGAACGCAAAATCTAAAAAGGCTCCCCTGGAGGAGGCGACTTCCTGGAACTAAATTGGAGCTGGAGACTTCTTCGAACTTTTCTGTCCAAAAGTGGCTCATTTCTCCATACCGCTGCTCCGCTTGGCTTTGCCGATGAGTCATAAACATCAAGATGGCATTACACTGTGTGCTCAAATCGCCCCCGACGCTCAGAGCACTTTATTACTTGTGTGCTGCAAATGTTTTTTACACTGCAGGACAACACCATTGTATTGGTTGCACTGCCCGTATATCAATACCTCCTGTTTGAGCTTTAGCATCGCTGCGGCCCTCTTAGACTCCGCGGTCGAGTCCTCGTTACACTCCCAGAGCTCCCTGTGCTAAAACCGTATCTCTTTTCGCTGCAGCCCTCAGTTACACTGGCTGCAGAAAAGAACACTACAAAATAAAAGGGGGGCTTGTTTGTTTGACAACGGGTGGGGCGCAATAGCACTGAGTTAGCCGTGACATTCCAAGGGGCAGAGGGAGACTGAGAGCACGCCTGACAAATTTTACAACCTCTCATGGTTATATCATAGCCGGTCACCGGGCAGCGCTCCGTGAATACTAAGGGGATTCTGATAAACCTGTGCATCCTTGATGAAGGTGGCACTGGCAGTCAGTTGTGAAATATCCCCCGGCTGGATTTGTGTTTTCCTGATGTGTTTAGGTCCAGTGATTCTTACTGTAAATGGATACGTGTCCTAGTTGTTTAGTAATTAATGGAGCATGTATTGGTGTGTCTCAGGTTAGCACGTCTGCATCCCAGCTTTGAAAACATTACACGTTTTCACAATGTAGAATGCGTGACTGCACAAAACAACTGAGTAAAACGATTTCCAGTGGAGTTGTTTTGAATTCTGATATTAATTCAGGTGCTTTTTATTTGCCGGGATAGTTCAATGCCCTTCATTGTTCCTCCTCCTCCTCTGTTGCTGTGGGCGCATGTTACTCTCTCTGACCCTGGACTCACTTGTTTGCTTCATGCTAGCACTGGACAAACATTGGGATTAGCAGGTAAAGATAAGACAAGATAGTACTTTATTGATCCCCATAGAGGAAATTCAATTGTCACAGTAGTGCAACAATATCAATATCAATAAATATGGATATAATATAAATAGCCGAGATAATTAAAAGGATGAAGACAAGAGCAAGGATAAGACTAGATAACTGAGTGACAATGACAAGGATAAATATGGATAACAGAGTGACAGCAACTTGGACCAAACTAAAATAAATGAATAATAAAATAAATAAAAATAAGATAAAATAAAATAAAATAAAATAAAATAAAATAAAATAAAATAAAATAAAATAAAATAAAATAAAATAAAATAAGCAGGATAAAGATGGAATGACAAAAGCAAGGATAAGAATAAGTGACAACAACAGGGATCAAAGCAGACAAGAGATAAATGTTCCTTTACTAAAGGCTAATATTAGGGAAACTTATGTATAACATGCGTTGTCAGTGTTGTCTGAACCTGCATTGAATGTTAGTGGTTTCAAATGTTCGCCGCTGATGTAGTTTTTTTCATTCAACTTAATCAATTTTGCATTTTTATGCTGATGAAGCAGTCATTTGCTGTTGTGGGTCAACTCTCACTTAGGCAATAGAATTCCTGCAGAAGGCCTTTGTGGCCATCCAGGACAAATGACTCCACCTGAAACAAGACTGAGCTTATGTTGTCTTCAAATTCTAGGAAATGGCCAGAAGTGACCCCTCGGTATTCATTCTTGGGGGAAATGCCATACTGGTGGTTCACGTGTACAGATTAGATATCTGAATGTCTAGATTAACGACAGTCGGGAAACTTGCGTTGAAGCCAAGGCTAAAACTAGGTTTTCACTTTCGATAGAAGTTGTTTTTCTTGTCTCTGGGACTTCTCTATCTGTGTTGGATGTTGGAGATCGACTGTACGTGCAAACTTGCTTCTGCCGGACGTCTTCGAGTGGCTGACACCGATCACCGTGCCTCTCTGAGGTTCACCACTGCTTGTTTAGTGTCAGAACACCATCGCTCTGGATGTGAAGGCCACCCAAAGGATCAGTTATTGGTATTCTTTGGTTTAAAAGGCGATGCTGGGATTACTGGCTACCTCCATTTGTGCCTTCATTGTAAATACCATATTTTTCTAAATATAAGTGACACTTTTTTCATGGTGTGGCTAGTCCTGCGACTTATACTCAGGTGCGACTTATATATTAAAATATATACGATAATTTCACATGTTGGTTATTTTCACACTGATAGCCGCGAGAGTGAACTCCAGGCTTGTGTGCCAGTATCTGCTACTCCTATTACTGCTGTACCATTGAAAATTTAACATTTAAACATCAACTTATAAAGACAACTGAGAAAGACCGAACACAAATGACCCCAAAAAGAAAGCCATATTCTGCAGATTACAAACTGCAAGGAGCGAAATATGCAGCCCAAAACGGTCATCGAGCAGCAGAAAGAAAGTTGGGAGTGAGCGAGAAACTTGTTAGGGACTGGCGAAAAGCGAGGGATTCTCTAACTGCAATGAAGACAACAGAAAAAAGCTAATGGCGGGCTGAGAGCTAGATGAAGCGACAGAACTGATGCTGAGTCTGACGACAGCCGCGCAGAGGAGGAAGCGAAGCGCCGTCTGCCTCCTCAGAAGTGACACCGAGGATGAAGAATTCAATGGATTGAGTGATTTGGAGTGAGATGCAGAGTTTGGTCAACTTGTTATGCTGTGTTGTTGATGCTATAGTATCTGAATAACTGTTGATATGTTACGTTAACACAGCAGACACCTTTTCAGCCGGTTATTCTCTATTCTATTATTATTACTAGAACTTGCATTTTAAGATGAAATGTCTGTTCTTGGTCTCTGATCTTACAAAATAAATT
>CAAKHD010011727.1:0-38467 GCA_901007705.1 Fistularia tabacaria
GTTTCTTTTTTGAGTTCCCTGTGTTTTTGGGGTGGAGGTGATTATATGTTTGTTTGTGTGTGTGTGTGTGTGTGTGTGTGTTTGTGTGTGTGTGTGTGTGTGTGTGTGTGTGTGTGTGTGTGTGTGTGTGTGTGTGTGTGTGTGTGTGTGTGTGTGTGTCCTTTAGGCTTTTCTTTTTAGGGTGTGCGACGCAACAGTGCAAGTGGCCCCCTTTATCCCCGGCCCGACGAGGCCTAATGACTCCCACCTGTTGGCTTTCACTCCTGCATGGCTGCTGCTTGATGAGCAGCAGCCGGATCCCAATATATCTATCTATCTATCCATCTATCTTGTTTGTGAGCTATCAGGACATTTTTTGCCATGTGTGACTTCATATTTCAGTATTTCTTCATTGACTTAGACAAAGGTTTTGAATAGTTTCCCCCACCTGTGCTTTTCTGTTTAATTTAGAGCTCTTTTAATTATCTCAAATTTGATAACAGAAAATAAAATAAAATAAAATGAAACAGGATGAGATAAGACAAACTGGAATAAAGTAAAATAAAATAAAATTAAATCAATGGTGGCTCAATGAGGAGAAAGTTGCGATTTATCACTATGAATAAAACTACTTCATCAAAAGCCCTTTGAAATATGAGAGAGGAAATCTGAAATGCTTGTGGCTATTTATTTATATCTTTAATGCCATTTACTGCATCAGTGAGCCACAATAACAGAAGAGAAAATGAGAGATAAATAAAAAGGTAAAACATCCCGGGGAACGTCTGAACCATCCGTCTCTCTGTCTCATCTTCCTCACGCTCCTTCTAGAGGACAGCCGAACAATCCGAAAACCGAACAGAAATTGTCACCTCAACGTCATCCAGCCAAAACCAAACATACGCAAAAACAAAATGGTTGCTCATCTTCCCCACTATTACCCCCTTTATTGTTCTCATTACCACCAATGTCATCATGATTACACTGAGCTCTAAGATGTTAACACAGCCATATCAGCGCCATCAGCTCTCTGTCAACACCCGTTGTAGTCTCGCTTTTTGTCCTATCTTGCTTTGAGACTCCAAAAAACATGCATCACTAATCTAAATCCTGTTTTTTTATGCCTTATAATCAGCTACGTTGCTGGATGTTGATTGATCATTAGGAAACGCAATGCATTTGTTAGCGCCTTACTGTGTATTCGCGCTCTTGACAAGTGGGAGGTGGGTTAATACTTTCGGTCCATCTGTGCGGTTGCATCCAGTAGAGTCCTTTTCTGAAGACAGTTGATTAGATCGTAACAAATGACATCAACAAGGCGCATATTATGTGCTTATATAAACTCCTGGACTTCCCGCTGATCTTGTATCACAGGGCCAGCTCATCCTGAACATCCGATTCATTATGATGTAAAATGCTGAAGCGAAGGCTAGATCAGCTGTCCTGCTCCTCTGACACACTCTATAAATGCAGTCGTCAGGTGGAAAATCAGATAAATCCTGGCACAGAAGATGTTTAAACCCTGTAAGGAAGTGTCGTTCACTATATCCTCCAACTGAGTGATAAAATCTCTTTGGGTTGCACCATTCGATTCACCGCATCAACCTGTTTTGCCGGTTAAATGACTGTGAGTAATTTTATGCATATTATATTGCACTTTGCCAAGGATTCTTATAGCTACAATAACTTTTTTGACTATTTCCATCGCAAGCCACAAGATAATGACTACCAGAGTCTTTTTCAGTACTTGTACACATTTGAATAATTTACATCAAGTACCTTGCAGTAAATAGTTGGTACGCATGTGACCATATAGCTGTAGTTCAACTTATCAGAAATAATGTTTTAAATTCCATTGAATGATGTGATGCATTCCAGAGGGATACAAAACTGTAGCCTTTTACATATAAATTTTACAACGTTTTACATAAAGAGAGTCTTCCACGCATTCATACATAACCACAGCCACATTCACACACACACACGATTTATGAACTTGTAGCGTCAATAAACTTTAATGAGCCTATAAAGTATACATTTTTAGTAGGGTATGCATGAGGCAATCGGCGAATCATTCTGACCGTGTCGGGAAAATCAACGGCGAGGCTGTCTGAGCACTTTGTTGTTTTGTTTCGATGCAGCGTGATAGTCATCCATCGCTCTGCCCATTCTGTAGGAGAGGGGTTGGGGCTGGGGTTCTTATGTAGACTGAGTAATTTGAGGAGACCTGCTTTGTTAAACGTGTTGAAATTCCCACTGTTTGGTAATATGGTGACACTTTGCTTAATTTTTCTTTTGAAGCATATTTTTGGGGGGTTATATAAACCTATATTATTTAATAAATTAATGGATTAATACTTAATTAATGAATTTTCTTTTTCAGTTTTTTCTTTGAATTTGTTACATTGATGTCTCTAGTATTCGGAACATTTTATTTTACTCTGCGTTGGAGGATAGTTGACTGTTTTACAAATGTATTGATTCATTCATTTATTTATTCATATATTAATTCAGTTTCATTTATTTTTGCATTTCACACAAGGGTGTCTGGTATATTTCTGTCTGGGGCATATTTTATTTTACTCTGTTTTGCAGAATATTTGACTTTTCATTTATTGAGATCTATTTATCTATATGAGTGCTTTGATTATGTAAAACACTTTATTTTACACATGACTTGATGATAGATAGATAGATAGATAGATAGATAGATAGATAGATAGATAGATAGATAGATAGATAGATAGATAGATAGATAGATAGATAGATAGATAGATAGATAGATAGATAGATAGATAGATAGATATCAGAAGACCACCAGGTGTGAGTCCGTCATAGTAAAAATAAGGATAATAAAAACTTAACTCCTATTGTGTAAAAAGGAAATGTTCCACCTTTGAGGTCCTGTCCCCAAGGGCAAAAACCTGGAGACCTCCTCCTGTCTGTTGTCACAATCCAAAATTATAAGCATTTAAGCCAGTCAGACATCAGCGGCACCTAGAATGCAGGTGTTTTTGGATGTAGGTGGGTGAGCCGGGGGTAGCCACCTCCAGTGGTCTTGGTGTGCATCCTGCAAGGCTTTGTCATCCTACCAGACTGGCACCGCCATCGTTTTCCAAGCAGTGATAATGTAATCAAAGTTTGCGCTCACAGCTGCGCTCACCCGTCTTCGCTATTGTTATTTTCTTCTTTTTTTTTCCCTTCCGAAAGGCTCCCGAACCGTAGACTAATAAGAAAAAGGGCTAGTGGTTATAGGGGGGCAGAGAGAGAGAGAGACGAAATCATGAAAAGGGATGACGGGGGGTGGGGTGGTGGAAAGAACACAGAGGGAGAGACTGAGACTGCAACCAGATGGAAAAGCTATATTTCTGAGAAAACAGAGCATTATCCTGTTCATATTTTCAGTTTGGGGTGAATAATGTGATTTCGGACACTGGTGGGCAGATTATAGTGGGCCTGACAGCATGTTCGGGGGGATTAACTCAGCATTCTTATTTTTAATATGTTAAAATATTTCTTGCGACGTAGGGCGCAGTGAATGTTTTATCATGGCTTTTTCCACTCACAGCCCGACACTCCACACACACAGCGGTGTTATAAGTCATGGCGCGTCCACCTGGGTTGACTTATCGAGAGGGTCAGTTCGTCACTGACTCCAAAAAAAAAATGTTTAAACACCTATTGCGATGCAAAAAAAATGCAACTCACTCCCAGGCTTAATCTAATCAGATAGTTATGGGCTATATTTATATACAGCTCCTTTAATAAAAACATTACAAAGAAAAAGTACAAAGAAAAAGTACAAAGCCTGCGTGGCGCCGTTGACGGGCAGCAGATTCATAGCATAAGGTCAGGCTTCCTGTAACCAAACATCGATTTCACCTTTGGATGCGAATGGGGAGATTTCAGTGGTTTCCTGCGTCTCCAGCAGCGGGTCATCAGGTGTGTGCAAATGACCAAATATGGAGCCCCAAGGCTGGAGCCGCAGGGGACCCTTTTGTTAAGGCATTAGAACTTACAACATTGGTGAATTTTATTATGAAAGAAATTACTAAATTAGAAATTACTAATTACGCAGGGATCTGGAACATATGAGGTCACTGGATACACATCCACATTTAATCCATATATCATGCATGTTTAGTACATTAAAATATGCAAAAAGTCCTGCAAACCACAAACACAGAATCTGCAGAAAAACAAAAATTTGGGGAAAAAAAAGCCATAAAAGAAGGTGTTTACAAGTTTTAAAACAACCATTGGAATTATTTTGTTTTTTTTTAGATGTAAAGCCAGGGGGAGGAGTGCATCCAGGCCTTTCTAAACGACCCAACTAAATACTCTTTGCCGCTGAAGTAAACAGGAGGGGCCACCGTTAACCGTGAGCTACAAGACGCAATCAATGTGCAGCTATTTGTGTACTTTATAGAAGTCAATAGTTGATAAATATGTTCAGTCAAATTTTTATGTGTATATGAAGATAATTACTACTTCCAGAGACCGGGTCTTGTTTCCATCCATTCTCTGCTAGAGCCGAGGAAACCAGACAAACACCAGAGCACGTGTCCAGTGTTGCTATTCCTGGCTGCGCTACACCAAGGTCCGGGGAAGACCTGACCTGTTTTTTTTACCGACGAGGCCTGCGAAAAATGGGAACAGACGTTTCTTGCTCAACATTAGTGTTGCGAATCCTGCCTGATTTATGAGTAAGCAATGCTATTTGTCTGTCGTGCATTTGTCGCCCTCTTCTGGTTAGCACCATTGTAGTGTAGAATTGTTCAGGATGACGCAGTACGCAGTGAACCGTGAAATGGAGCGGCGAGGTGAAAAATCTGATGCAAAAGAGCATGAATCTTGTTGGTTTGGACAACATTAGTTGCTGAGTATGTTGTGCAAATAACTTTGAGAATGAGAACACTTTCAATACGACTAGTGCAATTGGTTAATTCCAGAATTTTATGTCAATAAGTTAGTGCTAATTCACACGTATGTCATCACGCTAACTCACGTAATATTAACTCTTGTCATGCTAAGTTGTGCTATGTAACTCACATCGTGCTAACTCAAACTACGCTAACTCACGTCATGCTAACTCTCTCTAAATTTATAAATGTTGAACTTGCGCTGCAAGGATTGGATTCATGCCATCACTGGTACGCATGTATTTTACTCTGTTTCAGTTTTAAACATTAAACAGTAGTATGGAACTCATGTAATATTAACTCTTGTCATGCTAAGTTGTGCCGTGTAGCTCACATCGTGCTGACTCAAGCTATGCTATCTCTCATCATGCTAACTTGCTCTACATATTATATTATAGTGTTGAACAGCGCTGGCAGGATTCATGTCATCACTGATATACATGTATTTTACTCTGTTTTGGATTTCAACATTGAACAGTGGAATGGGGAATTAACTTACATAATGTTAACTCTTCGCATGCTAAGTTGTGCTATGCTGACTCACATCGTGCTAACTCGAAGTTGCTAATATGTGCAATGTATTTATTTGTGTTAGACTTACACTGGCAGCTTTCATGTCATACCCGGTACACATGTATTTTTACTCTGTTTCAGTTTTAAATATCTAACAGTAGAGTTGGAGTTAATAGAACATGAAAAGGAGACATCTTGTTATCCTTGTAGCCTGCACCACCATGTTAGCTTGCTGTCCAGTATGTGAAAGGGAAGAATCTTCATGCAAGGCCGGTACATCTGCTTTGCAGTCGGTGGCTACGGGGCGGCTGTGACTTAGTTAGTAGAGCAGGCATTCCTCCAGTCAGAAGGTTGACTGTTTGATTCCCTGCTCCTCCTGTCGACTTACTGAAGGATCCTTGGGCAAGATACAGGACTCCTCGTTCCTCCTGATGTTGTGGTTAGGCCTTGCATGGCAGCTCTGCGCCATTGATGTTTTCGAGTGGATGTGAAACCAACATGTAACTGGAGAACATTTACCATTTACTATTACAGGTACGGGATTAAACCAGGGTGAAATAGATCAGTGTGTTTTCATTCTTCACTAAAAATTTTGAAATCTTCACCATCACACTATGATAACATTAATATTATAATGTGCACCCCGTGAGGCCAGAATACTTCACAAAGAGCTTGATCAGTTGTTCTGTGAAATGCAAGTCATGTCAAAACTCCAGGAAAAAACATTAGAGAAAGAGAAACCATGCCTGATGTCAGTGATGATCACATCAAGGCTGGTCCACACTCGCCCCCAACAACAATCTGAGCCAGCTCGCTTCACGTAGTTGTCAAGTATTTCGGGCTCCACCCCCATCGACTGGCATAACTCCACTTCCACATCCGCCGGCATCTGGACCCTGCGTGGACTCCATCCACGTCCTACTTTTAAAGTCTGTCCAAATACCAATCAGGTCTAATCTCTAAAATTTCAACGCCACATAGCATCTTGTCTCGCTAAATATGCTCCTGTATTCATTTCATAGCTTCACTATTCCCAAACAGTTCATGTCATTGTTAAGCAGCTTCGAGACAACCATGCAATATTCAAACGGAAATAGATCTCACTTATTGAAAAGACATTTGATAGCAATAATCATGGATGTGAAAATAACGCTAGACATATGAGTCATTAATTCAGATTGATTTTAAAAAAGGACAACAGGACAACAGAGTCATTTAAATGACGAACTGCATCATGGAGATAGCTATGTTTACAGTGTGGAGCACGAATTGTTTATACTCTCTAAGCAGCCTATGATTGGGATCTACTTGTTGTCAAGTATTAATTCTCTATGTGCATACCGAAGGCGTACGAGTATGTGCAATCTCGCATACGTGTATGTTCAAGACTACAAAGAGAGTTCCGAGGAATCGCCATTATAAAATCATTACAGCAGCCCGTGGAGGAGCTCACAGGCTCGTGGCTCTGTGTGGCTTTTTTTTGATGGCAAATATAAAGTCGCAAACACATTCGCTGCACAACTCTTTCTCGCACACAACCTTGGGAACCCTTGAAGCGTGTTATTTGGATAGACTTACTAATGAAGGAATGGTGCTGCCACCACGAGTAGTGTAGGCGCGATAGGCGGGATGGTTTTTGCGGTGGACAGATGTAGTTCTGGGGACGTTCTCCGCAGACACAACAACTCATGTCAGCATGTTTGTCAAAGGAAATAGGATAAGAAAGCTACGCGTCTTAACTCTATATCCTTAGAAAATACAGTTTAAAAAAACAAAAACTCAGTGTATTTAGTATGATGCCTGCTGAAGTTAAGTTTTGTTTTTCAGCCACAGATAAAGAAAGTAGTTTATTTCTTGGACCCATTCAAGGAAGTTAGGTCACGAGGTATTCACTGAAAATTCCATCTTCCATCCATCTTTTGCCACTTATCATGGGTTGAGTAGCAAGGGCAGCAGCCGAAGCAGGGAGACCCAGACATATACTTGGTCCAGCTCTTCTTGGGGAATCCAGAGGCGTTCCCAGGCCATCTGGCCCCTCTCGAGACAGAAGAGCAGCGACTCTACCCTGCTGGGTGAACAAGTTTCTCATCCTTTCTCTAGGGGACAGACAGCTCATTCGGTGGCTTGTATCTGTGGTCTGTTTTTTTTAGGTCACTAACCAAAGCTTGTGACCATAGGTGAGGTTGGGGACACAGATCGACCTATAAATCAATAGCATTGCCTTTGGGCTCAGTTCCTTCTTTGCAGAGACAGCTGCAGAGTCCGATGCACTGATCGTCCGGTCCATTTTCATCTTTTCCTCAGTGTTGAGCAAGGGGTGCAAGAAGTGGTGCAGTAGTCCCTGGAACCGAACATTCCTGGTTCAATTCCCGGCTCCTCCTAGTGTGTCGAAGTGTTGTTGAGCAAGACACTGAAACCCGAACTGCTCCCCTGGCATTGCTCGTTGGGTGCCGATTGCTCATGGTTCATCCATGATTGATTAAATGCAGAGAACAAATTTCCCAACGGGGTTGAATAAAGTATACATCATCATTATCATTAAATAGAGATGTTTGAACATCTGCGACACGACAAGGGCACCCCAACCATTTCCCAGCAGAGGACCAAAGACTTGAATTTTGAAGTCCCAATTTTCCTCCCAGCAGCAAACCACTATCTTGAGAACTGGAGATCATGGTTGGATGAAGCCAACAGGATCACATCATCTGCAAAAAAGCAGAAACCCGATCCCGAGGCAACCAAACCGGATCCCCTCACCACCCTGGCTGCACCTAGAAATTCTGTCCTGAAAGATTATGAACAGAATCATTGAAGAAGGGCAGCCAACCCTCTCTGGAAACAAATCTGACTTAATGACATCATTACAAGCCAAGCTCTGACATTCAGTAACTGAATGGCCTGCATCACGGAATTTGGTACCCCATACTCCCAGAGCACCCCAATGTCTTATCCAGGTGTACAAAACACATGTAGACTGCTTGGGCAAACTCCCATGCACCCTCAAGGACTCAAGGTTGTAGGTTGTAGAGCTGGTCCGCTCTTCAGCAACCTCGATAATCGGAGGTTCATATCCCCGATGGACCCTCCTCGTCTGGAGACAACTTTTCAAAACCAATGTGTAAAATCATGTCCGCCCTATCTTGTGAATCTTCTTCTGTGTTTTGATAAAGAAAATCTGAAAAAATGCTCTAATGCAGACTTCTGTGCCACTGTATGTGCTGTTCATTCATAAATATTATATGAAATACACCGCATGGTTTCTTCTCTGTAGATCACCTTGTTCTGATTTGGTTACCCCGGGATGGCAAAGGGGAACCCACAAACTGCCTCGCTGTTCTTATTGTGGATGGCGATTTTTGAAACAACAGTTAGTTTAGTTTGCGGAGTGGGTTCAACGCGCAAACATGAAGATCAACGTCAAGGCGCCTCTACCACGGAATCCTTGTTTGCCGCTGACAGAACGTGACACTGTTAAACACTGACACTCTCAGCTCACTGCCCGAAAGCCTGACACCGCAAGTCTTTTTTCAGGTTGATCAAAGCCTCCATTCTTTCCAGGCTCATTGATGTTCTGGTGCAAAGTCCAGGAGCATAATTGGAATATCGTACATTTTTTAAGCTTATAACGGTCCCAGTGTGATGTGGAAAACACCTGTGCATAAACACTAAAGCAGAAAAACCTCTTGAGGCCTTTTCCAATAGTCTGGAAACTTTAATAGTACGTATTTTAATGATATTACCAGACTTTCACTATCGTGCTAATGTTCCTTCTGTGCAAGTGAGACTGGTTATATAATTCATTAATCCCTTTCGGTTAATTTACACTTTTCAACAAATATATGCATTACCATGACTACATACCAAGATGAATCGCTTGATTACAGTATGCCGTGTTTAAGATGACAAGAGTGTTTTGATTGGTTTGCATTCAAAACTGTGGTTTGGAGTCATATTTATTTAGTTAAATTTAATGTTACTCTTTATTGGTTTCTCTGTCTGTGTCTCTCCCATTGTGCGAAAAACAAAAATCTCTCAAGAAAACCACTAAAATTGATTGCAGTGGCTATATATATATATGTATATATATGTATATATATATATATTCATATGATTTGTATATGGCTTTTGTGGTGGCCTCCATCATATAACTTGCTGTCATTTCTTTGACTTGTGATATCGGATGATTTTGACATTTTCTCACGAAAAACGATGACGGGCTGCGTTTCTGTCACGAGAGCATCATTTCCCTGAGTTTATATGAAGATTGAAAGCGGATGCCTGACAGACGGAACGTTGCCGTTGACCACCACTTGGAGTTTGACAAGCTGGAAATGAAAATGTGTCAAATCAATACATACAGGCCCCTTGAAAACATACAGTCACATCCAGGGATGAGAAACACATTTGTCTGCATATTTTACAGGCACATCGTAACAAAGGGGTTGCCACTGTGTGCATACATACACACACACAGACACACACAGGAGAGATTGGGGAATATTAATGCTGCACTGGTTGTCTTTCCCCCCAGCTTGGCGTGCCTGGAAACCATGGTAGTAATGTCTTGTGGTACTGCAGCCGTCGCCATGCCAACAGTAGCAGTGGCTTTCTATGGGGATCATACTCATCATACCGGGTGACACCTGATGAATACGCACCACATACACACACAAACACACTCACACACACACACACACACACACACACACACACACACACACACACACACACACACACACACACACACACACACACACACACACACACACACACACACACACACACACTCACAAATACATACAATGTAATGCTTTCAGAGGTAATGTAAGGCAACCTTTCTTTTATCCCGCTCCTCCTGTTCTGAGTCTGTGTGCTCCACTCTGTCTATCTAATTAGAGACAGCCCGCCTGAATCTCGCTGTCTGCAAGGGGGCAAATGCACACACGTGTGCATGTACACGTGCACACACATACATGCACGAATATGCACACACAAGCACACAAATACATCTTCATCTTTCTCTCAACATTAAGAGCACAACACCACTTGCACACAAATGACAAGAGCACTCTATTTCTCTCTTTAACACACACATATATCCAGACTTGAAAAGAAACACACACACACACATTCAGTATCCACATATTAATAACCAGGTCTCCAATGTCAATTTGAGCTCTCAAGGACTGTGGGTGCTGAGCGAGGCAGAGGCCACATGTGCAAAAAGAGCAGGAGCAAAAGAGAGAGGGAAAGCGGCACAGAAATAGATAGAAAGAGAGAGAGGGAGAGAGACAGACAGATAGGAGGAGAGAGAGAGAGGAGAGAGAAAGAGAAAGGCACAGAGTGTGTGAGACAAGGAAGAATAATGGGGTAATGCATTCAGGTTCTTATTCATGCTGATTCCCCTGCTGGGTGCACAGACTCATTTACCTAAACAATACATTTCAGACAGGGCAAAGAGGACACAGAGGTGGGCTCGGCGAATGCTTGCGGGTTTCAGGGAGAGTAATGGCCTGCCTACCCCCCCCCCCTCCATCGCCCACTACCCCACCTTAAAAATGTGAGATTTTTTTGTGTTATAGAGAGAGGGTTTGTTGCACCGAATCTATAAATATGGGGCCAAAAGATAGTGGTCACTGAGTCGCAGGGGTGAATGTAACCGTGCTTGGTTGAATGCCGGCGTCTGCATCTGATAGAGAAGAAAAAAAAAGGCATTAAAGAGCAGTCTGGGAGAGCGCGGGAGGGAGAAAGATCACGGGAGGAAGAAAGAGAAAGGCTTCTTAAGTGAGATGGAAGTTGAGAAAGGTGCTACTTGACCTCCAATGGGTGCCTGGCATGACGAGAGGAAGTTCATTTTTTTTAAGTCTCTGTGTCCTTTTTACTGGAAGGCTCTTTCAGTTAGTGGTGCAAACAAACATGTTTGTGGTGAGTTTATTTGACATGCTGTTCCATTTAATAGCAATGTCAAATGGCGATGAATGTCACACAGCAATGTGTACACTGGTGTCATGGGCCATTTCCAAAAGCTAGGAATAAATAAATAGATTTTGAAAAACACACAAATACATAAGGAAATCAATGGAAAAAAACAACAAAAAAACAGGAAAAACTGTTCCTCAAGTCCTGAAGGGTCTAAATCCAATTTTGTAATGTTTTTTTTTTGGGAAGTTGACCACAAATACATCCTCACTGTCTCTCTGAGCAATGAATGTGTCCAAGGGAGAGCAGCTAAGCCTTGTGCCAAGGGTGGAAACATATTCATCAATTACTTGATTATTTGATTGAGTCTTTTATGATAAATACCGCTTGTCCTGCCTCAGGATCTCGTTAGCTCTCGTTTAAGAACCTATCCCAGCTGTCATGGCCGAGAGGCTGTGCTCAACCTGAATTGGTTGCCTGTCATTCACAGGATCACTTAGAGAGACATAGAACCGTTCACTCCGTCATTCACACTGCATATACAGACATATAACAATTCACCCTCTCATTAGCATGTCATATAGAGATATCGTTTGTTCACGATGTCCACCCACCCAGACACAAGGAAAAACATTAAATCTCCACGGAGAATTGGCCCCTGTTGGAATCAAACCAAGGACGTTCTTGCTGTGAGGTGGAAGCACTACACACTGCGCCACCCCGAGCAAAAATGCATAAATCCTGGAGCCGTCAGGCATCGTCTGCCGCTGTTTGCTTACTGCTAAAACAGATTTTTGCTTGCATGACGGTATTTACAACGTCTTAAAAGATAATCCGGGGTCCGATTTTCGGAACTCTGATGGCTGTCAGGGTGCAGGAGTTACATGCTCAGTCCGGTGGGCCACCGGGAGACGAAGATATTACATTTATTCAGTTGTAGGAGTAAAATCTGGTATTTACTCGTGCGCCATGCTCACTCAGTGCTTTCATTCATTGCAGAATGGTACAAGTTGGAAGATATATTTCTGCTTGTTTTTCCCCTGAGGAGATCAGGCTAGCTTAGTCTTGTAACTTAGCCTTTATTGTTAGCAGAGTAAACAACATTCGGCAGAAGCAAAGATGTTAAACATCTGTCAATATCTGCGGAGCACAATAGCTCGCATTTCAAGCATCCGTTCCCTGTATTCACCCAACTGCACACAAGTGAGCATTTCAATAACACAGCCATGTTCCATTGCTGCAAGTCACTTCGGAGCTGATTTAATTTACCGGTTTGAGGGGACCGGGGACTACATGTTTCAAAATGATTTTCTTTTCAATTATGGCAGAGCTCATACATTTTTTTTTAATTTTTTGCTCTGAAATTTGATTTTCTTTAGTCACCCAGACAAAAAATACATGAATAAAATAGATTAAAATAACACCATGATTTGATTTAAGAAAAAAAAATCAAGGGCTAAAAATATATAATTACTGAACACCTTCTTGTTAGTAACAAGCCCTTTTAAAGCAGTAAAAAAAATAAAAATTGAATTGAAGACTTATGCTACCGTAACAAGACCCCCTCCTCTGAAATGAGAAACATTCAATCCACAATTTGAAAGAGTTTTATGCTAGAATCAGTATTCTAGTAATACTTGTGATTAAGAGGTTACTGAGACCAAACGTAGCTGATGCACAGTTTTGTTGAGAATGCGGGATCAATAAAGTCTTTAAAATTAGAAGAGTAATGTGTTGCGTCGAGTTAATGGTGAATGCCTTCAGGAATTTGTTGCACCTGACTTACAGAAACCACTGATATGCCTTGAGTTCTTTTAATGAGACTTGCAGGATCACCATCAACCCAACAACTGGCAAATGCCATAACATTTGAGGAGGTGCCGAGCCGGATGGCAGCCATTTGTTCCATGATTGATTCTGACGGAGCGAGCGTCTCTCGCTGCTCCGAGCTGCTCAGGCGACACACTTCAGACGACTAATCGGCTGTGAGGCTGATTACATACCCGCATTAATCAACTGGTGTGGAGAAAAACTAAATAACAAAATAAAAGTACAAAAATCATGCATTAATTCATCTATACTGCTTTTTCTCAGTGATGCAGGGGGGCTGGAGCCTATTCCAGCTGTCACTAGGGATTGGTTGCCAGCCAATCACGGGGCCACATGCAGAGACATACAACCATTCACTCTCTAATTCACACGTCATGTTGAGACATACAACCATAACTCTCTTATTATTACATCTCTTATGGAGACATACAATCATTCACTCTCTCATTTATACATCTGGGCAATTAAGGTTGTCCAGTGAACCTCTTGCTTGTTTGTGGTCTGTGGAAACCAGTGAACCCAGTGGTAACTCACCCACACACTGGGAGAAGTGTAAAAGCCACACAGAAAAGCCTCCACTGTCGGAATTTAAGCAGGGACTTTCTTGCTGTGTGGTGGAAGCGTTCACAGTCGCACCTAGCCCCGGCTAACTTTGCAAGAATTATTGCAATAATTGACATTAGCTGCAGGGATGTATTCAGCAACTGTGCAAGTTGGAGTCCTTCCTTGATGTTTTTCGCTATGTGGTGTGCTAAGCTAACCATGCTCGTAAGCTGCAAGCTTTATTATAATTTGTACTGATTTGCCTTCATTCCAGGGAAGTGGAAAATAATAGTAATAACAACTAGCCCCGATTATCACCCGAGGGCTCAACAAAAGCTACGCGCGGACACACGTCCTGCGCCTTCTCCCTCGACATATGTTCTCAGCAAAGGCGTCTGAAAACACGGCCATTAACCCGGTCTGACTTACAAACACACAAACCCACACAGAGACACACTCCCAGCGGCGCTAATGAAACGGCCGACTTGTGTACGACAAGTCACTAAATCTCCTGTGGCGACGAGCAACGACCGGGCATCACGAGCATGCAAAACCATCCATCCACATTAACGTCAGCGAGCAGAACGATTGGAAATGATGTATGATTGCATCGTCATTCCATAGGTTGACAGAAGCCCCGCCCCTCCACAGATGAGTGTGTGTGAGTGTGTGCATAACATACACACACCAGAGCAGAGAGGCTGCTGTAATTACTGCTGCAGTAAATTGCCAACACAGAGATACTGAAACCACAAGCTCGTTGACCCGGAACGTTCTAGGCACATGCGGTTTGCTCGACGGCCCCCGTTTTAATCTCACACATACACACATCCCTAAACCACATGCGGCGTTATACACTTATTGATCTGGATACTTACGCACACACCAGACTGGGGGGCCTCAAGGTTGAGTTTAACCCCAAAATATGATGACACGCATGTGTGTATATTTTTCCACAAGCTGCTTGACATCTGTCGCCTGTTGTGGTGTCGCATATCTTTTTTTCATTTTTTTTTTTTAAGAATTTAAAGGATTTCATATGAGGCTTCCTGCCCAAGTGGATTTCCTGCTTTCAACACCTGCGTGAGTGTGTGTGTTTGTGTGTGGCACCTGCCTGAGGGTATGTTTGCACAGCACAGCGTGCTGATACACTGCAGGGTTGTTGTTTTTTTTGTTGTTTTTTTGGGGGGTTTTTTTTGGTGTGAGGAGCAGGTGAGAGAAGTGTAAAGGGACCCGACAAGACGCTCGTGCTTCGAAAAAAAATTACACAAAAAAGGTCACAAACCGTTGTGTGTAAAGCGAATGCGTATTCAACATATTCTGGAAAAAAAAAGCTGTCGTGCAGAACATTCACTTTGGCCAGTGTGCACAATCCCGCAATTGTTTAAAAAAAGTCTCCCTTTTCCAAAGATGCCAGTCTGGCATGCGTTAAAAATCAGAGAAATATGCAACAGATAATTGGGAACATATCCGCGCCGCGCAGTGTTTATACGAACCCGTGTTTTTGTGCATTATGTCTCCAAGGGCCCTGAGCGTATTTGACAGTGTTTCGAACATATGAGAAAGTACGTTCCAATGAACGTGCATGTCCTGCTGCTGCCACCAACTCACCACGTGTGGGTGTATGTGTGCTGCTCTGGAGATTACACTGGTCGCAGCACAACTATGTGCTTTTTGTTTTTCCCAGTATGTTTGTATGTCTGGCTCATTGCACACACAGACACACAGACACACAGACACACACACACACACACACACACACATACACATACACATACACATACACATACACATACACATACACATACACATACACATACACATACACATACACATACACATACACATACACATACACATACACATACACATACACATACACATACACATACACATACACATACACATACACATACACATACACATACACATACACATACACATACACATACACATACACATACACTTACACATACACAGGCACGCATGCCTTTTCCAATCATTCGGTCTGAGCTAGGATGTCCTTATAATCATCTCCCGTCATAGAATATGGTCACAGGAATAAAGGAAAACTTAAACTGGCAGTTGCCAAAGCCTCGGATACGCCGTATTTGATTGAAACCGCCGCACGGCGCCGACGACAATGGGAGACGATTCTGAGTCATTAGAAAAGCAGCTCGGCCAATCATATGAAACATTAGCGATTTTTATCCTAACACGTTCCGACACGCGTGTCTCAGGGTTTCGACCGAGCTTCTAGGAGTTTGGAAGCGCTCGGGCAACGAGTTCGCCAGTGCAGACAGCTTCCTCCTTCTGAGCTGAATTTTAAATAAATAAATAAAAAATACCAGGCAGGGTTCATAAAACCTTGGCAGGGTGGAGCGTTGGCCAAGAGACGAAGGACTCCACTTCCATGTCTAAGACAGCATTTCTACATTGGGCCTGATGGAGGTCTGCGCCCTAAAGACCCCTTCCTGTTTCCATCTGTCTCGTCCAAATATTATGAATGCGAACAAGATGCTTATCTGAAGGGCTTTTTTTTTTCCTTTCCCTTCTTTATCAGGCTTGTCCATTTCCCCTTGTTCCTCTCAAACATTGAAAAAAAAAGTAAAATCTTGTTTGGGGGAGCTTTTTTGTTCTGTTCTGCATTTATCATGATTTGAAAGGGAAAATAAGAAAACCGCATTTCTTTTGTGATTTATCTGGTGACTATAGACATGACGTGTCTTCTGCGGGTCCTTTTGTCGTTTTCTATCTTTTATTATTTCCCGTATTCTCCAAAAACCACCCGCGGTGACTTTTTATTTTTATTTTTTTTTGTTTGTTTGTTTCTTAATATCTGTTTGATTCCTGTCAGTCCCCCCTTTGCCCTGGAAAAACTGCCTTTTTCTTTCTTCCTTTTCCTCCGTCATGTGAGGGTGACTCCAGTCCCCCCCAGCCCAATCAGTGGCACAGGCCCGAGCCGCTAATTGAATTCGGCTGGAGGTCTAATTCTAATGCGGTGCAGATGGCGGAGGCATTCCTACATCCAACCAGCCGCGGTTGCCACTCGGGGGCACGCTGCTCTGCCCAGGGTAATGTAAACCACCACACAGAGACATATAGGGGAGAACCCCCCCCTCGAAAATATAGCAGCTCGCATCACATACATGAAATCGACTTCGATTCTGCCACACACAGGCTGCGCTCTTTGCAAAGAGCACAGAGGCGACTGTGTTATGACAAATGTATAAACAGGCATCCACTAAATGTTGGGTTCCACCATCACTCGGTGGCAGTGTTGAGCTGCACTGGGTATGCGGTGAACAGGGTTCTACTTAAGATATAAGAAAGAAACAAATCAATGGCCATAATTTGGAGAGAGAGAGAGACACGGCCCGGGTCATAGTTATAATTTCCCTTGTTTCTGCCGTTACTCTTAGAGTAAACACCGCAGGCGGTAAATCACAACAGAAAGAGCGGAAAAGGGGGAGAGGGAGACAGGCAAGGATGGCAGATGAAAAGAGATATCAGATAGAGAGGGTGCCGAAGAAGAGAGGAGGGTATGTAGTGAGAGCCGCTAATACAATAACAGCGCCACGCAGAGATGGAGCACATTTCTTCGCACAATGGCCACTATCAGCAGCTATCAAGTGCATCGAAGACGCGGCATCGGGGAGCATGTGTGTGAGTGGGTGTACAGGTAAACACACCATGCCTGGATTGCACCTTTGCTTAGCCTGCTGATTTTTTTTAGATGACTCGCAAGAGTTGAGGCCAGAAAATAAAAGACTCCGTCAGGGCTGCATGTGCGTGTTTTTGTGAGGAGAAAATGACTGACAACACAAAAAACAGCTGTTCTGTGTGAAAGCGCACTCTTTGTACATGATTTTTTTTTACATTTAAGTGTTCAAGTTTATGCGTTTTATGCCATAAAATATACGAACACTGGCTGTTATTTGAACGCAAGGGGAGAAGTCAGAGATATAAGTGTATGTATATAAATGTATTTTTGTCATTCTTTCTTTGCAAATGTGGTAAGACAATGGAGCATCATTTGCTGGGATGACTATAGACAGAATGTGCTTTTAGGAATAATTGGAAGTGCATGGCGCCGAGCTGCCGTATACTTGGGATAAATGGTTAATGGTCCCCACTTAAATTACGCTTTTAATCACCTCGTTTTTTCGAAGCCCTTTACACTGGATAGAGTTCACCCATTCACACACTCACTCAAACACCGCTGGCAGCAGGGCTGCCATGCAAGGTGCTAGCCAGGCCACCTGGCAATTGCAATTGGGAGTATAGTGTCTTGCCCAAGGACACTTCGGCATGCAGACAAGAGGAGGACAAACAGCCACAGGTACCCTTGAAATTGGACCTTTTCAAAATGCAGCCCCTCTGCCGCCATTGTGTTTCATTCTTTTTTCAATATTCACGTGTTGTCCTCTGTGTGAGTGTGCGTTGTATAGCGTGTGTGTGTGTGGAGACCCAGCTGGTACTGGACATCGATTTGACGTCTAATTCCAGCCAGATGTTAAACCTTAGTTGAGAACCGACAAGGGCAAAAGCCTGGTTTGCGTTAAAAAACAAAACAAAACAAACTAAAGCCGAGCTGGAAGGAAAACTAACAAAGAAGAAACATCTAAAGGCTAATGCATCCTCTCTTTATATGTAAAAATAAACATGTCAAGTTCAAATGCTGTAACCGTGGCCGCACTGCTAACACTCGCTCCCCCCCAAGTTGGCACAGGGATGTTAACCGATGCGCCGACCAGAGGGCGAAGATCTCAGCCGAGAAACATGGCAACGGTTAAGAGGTGGAAAACACAACTATTGGGAAATAAACCCCGGCGATTGGACCGAGACAAGTTGTGAATAAGGTTAATTTTATTTGATTTGATGTTCGTTTTATTTCACTCATTCATTTGTTTACCGCTTATCCTGCACTCAGGGTCGCAGGGGAGCCCATACCAGCTGTTATTGGACGAGAGCTGGGGCTCACCCTGGATCTTTAGTCGATCCCAGGGCCACACAGAGACATTGAGCCATCCACCATCTCATTCACGCATCATATCGAGACATACAACCCTTAAGTCCCTCATTCACGAGTCTTAAAGCAACATACAGCATTCTCTCCTTCATTCACATGTAATATAGAGACGTACAACCTTTCACTCTCTCATTCACATGTCTGGACAATTCAGTGTATTCAATGAACCTCCTGCATGTTTTTGGTCAGGAGTAGGAAACCAGAGAACCTGGAGGAGACCCACGCAGACATGGGGGAGAACACACAAACTCCACACAGAAAGGTCACTTTGTCTGAACTGAACTAGGGACCTACTTGTGAGTGGAGAGCACAAATCACCGTTCCGCCATTGGGAGGATATTCGTGTTTCATTCATCCTTCGTGCACAACATTGGGTAGGGCCGGCTCTGGCATTGGATAGAACTCATGTCAATCATGTATTTGTCACTTTACAATATTTCCAGAAAAACCCATGTATTCAACGCCCCCCGCCCAATGCTTTTTTGCTCCCCTCGCCCAACTTCATCAAAAGAAGCCAAATCTGACAACCCAGGCTCTAAATGGTCCGCTTGCAGTTCACAGTCAGTGATATAAACCCCACATGCCAAAAGAGACCCTTGGACATTCTTATAAGTTATGAGTTAATCTGACAAATTCTTCATCATTGAAGCATTATTGAAAGAAGTAAGCAGGGAAAAGTGTCGTCAGGTAACTTCTTCAGGAATGGAGAGCCACAACTCTCGCAAACGCTGTCCTCATTTCTTCAAGCATCTTGTGCAAAAAAATATTTGTCCCTTTTCTTTAGCGGTCAATGCATATTGTATCGCAGACAAAGCGTTTGGACCAGAGGTCCGTCACATCTCTTAAAATAGTCATTTGTGAAATGTTAATGCTCATGTGTTTTGGCCTCGAGCCACTGAAGAAAAATAGATTTTTCATGAAAAAAATCACTAAATAGTGATTTTGAATAATACAAAATGCTAAATATAAGCACAACACCCGTGCTAAAACAGCCAAACCGCCAAGGCCGTCAGAAACATGAATGGGTCTATGTGAGCAAAGAACAATGAAATATGGAACAGATAAGAATAAAAGTAGCTCTCCCTCATCATGTTGCATCACTTTTGGCCCGCAGCAAAAACTTTTCAACTTATTTCATTATTTTACATAGCATACATAAACAGGTTGAGCTTTTTTCCCCAACTCCCCAGCTTATACTAGTTAGTATTTTCTCACCCCTAGATACACATCGAATTCTATTCCGTGTGTGTGTCACATATTAATGTCCTCTTGGTGAGTATGTCAGCATTCAAGTGATTATGTCTCTGTCTGTGTCCTACTCATGTTATCCATAGTATCCCCATTAATCATTCCTTCCCCTGCCCAGAGATGGCCATCAGTTACTGAAAGGTGCAATAATTTGGAATTGATTTGGGCAACCCCCATCCGCCCCCTATACACTCACTCATACACACACACACACACACACGCACACACACACACAGGCACACACTCGCTCACACACAGACACATAGGGAGCCTGGATCAAAATACAAGACGCTCCTTTGGCGAGGCGGAAGAATGAAAGCTAATGATAAAGGGCTGCCAGCCCGTCTTGACACTCTGCTATTCTGTAAATAGCTGCCGGAGGTATCGCTCCCCTTTCTTTCTCTCCTCTACCTCTTATTGTCTATTTCTGTCTCTCACTCTTCATCGATGAAACAACAAGCAAGCGACACTGCGAGGGCGGCGTGAGGGGGGGTTAACTCCCTGTGACGTTTGCCGTTTGTGTGTACTTGTTTTCTTGAGTCAGTTTGTGGAGAGGAAGGGGAGTGTCAACAAGGATTCGGATTTTGGAAGAGAGGCGTTTAAAGTAAACTTAACAGGTAGTTAGGGAGAGAGGAAATGCTGAGGGGAGACGACCAGGGACAGGAAGCCAAGGCAAGTCGACTTGTGTTGAGTCCCCCACTGTGCTGTTCGACGATACCCTGCCCCGAGCATCAGATTGAGGCAATGACGCATCTCGACATCCCCTACGACTTGTTTTTAGTTATCACTTCCCCTCTTCCTTGACATTGAACCTGAACCCATGTGCCTCCCGCCGGCTTCCTCCACGCTGAACAAACATCCGAGACACAACGAAATCGACTTATGGATGCCGAAAACACGCGGATTCTATTTGCATTCTTAGTCAACCGATATTCTTAATCAATCCCTGCGGGATTTGGCAGATGCCACCGCAACTGTGGCTAAAATTCCTGATACCGTGACATCTTTTTAAGAAAAATAAATTACTAAAACACATGCAAATTACTCTATTTTTTTCTTTCTTTTTTGGGGGGTTTATTTGCTCTTTTTGTTTTGTGGTGAAATGAGAGCGAGCAGAAACTGCATTTGTTACTGATTATTTTCCTTTTCATTATTCATTACATTCAAGGCAGCTCGGCCCAGGGAGTCTATAGAGGCACATTTATGCTCCACGTTAAAGCCGTGTATGCACTACCAGCAGAAATTGTAGGGGGCAGTGTTGCGCAGTATGCTTAAAGGAAAGGACCAGAGACAACAACTTGGTGTTGGTATAACAAGGGGGATGAATCCTCCATCCACATGCTGCCATGTGTTTAATGACCGCCGCTGACAGCACTCCTTCTTTTTTTGTCACTGAGAATTTGCATTATCACCGCCTCCTCCTCCATTGCCATATTCGTTTTTAGCTGCTTTCAGACAAAAATGTTCTGAGGACACGGTTCTAAGGACTTACAGGATAAAATTTCGTTCCAGTCAACAGCCTCCTCCATGGGAACCATTTAGTTTTGTTTAGCACATACAGTCAGCCACCACGACAAGGGCCAGTGTGACGTAAGCGTCTGCGACGTGGGCCTTGAGCACCATTAGAAAAACAAACTGCTGCAAAGAAGATGAAGACAGCAAGGACAGCATGGAGAGCAACGTCACCACGGCGTTAATTTTCTGCAAGTTGGGAATAATAATCACAGTCTATCAGGCTTCAGGTGTTTCTATTTCCTCCCAGCACTTCTTTGCCGTGTGGAAAACCTCACCTTTAGCTAACGAGCGTACTTATTTTTTCTGAAAATGTTAATGCTCTGCTGCGAGCTCTGTGGCGTAGCTGGCCAGAAGAGCTTTTCAGCGGTCTATATCTCGCTGGTCCCTGGTCCCTGGTTCCTGGTTCCTATGCCGAATATGTCAGAATGCATGAAAAAATGGACCAGGTCCTGAAAGGTGTCAGGGAAATGCCAAAAGTTGCTAAATTAGTGAACTCTGCACTGCCCTCTAGTGGATATATTGCATAACAACTTCAGCAAAAAGCACAAAAAAAAAAAACTGCAGCGCAAAGCACAAATGAGGAGTCTGTGGGCAGTGACCTATCAATGTACGTACACAACATGGGCTTAAAATATCCTTAAGAATTACAATTACAAAAAAAATACAAATTTAAAATCACAAAAAAATAAATAGGCACAGTGGTTAGTCCAGCCTCACAGCACGAATGACCCTGATTCGATTCCGACAGGGGACCTTTCTGTGTGGAGTTTGCATGTTCTCTCTGTGTCTGCGTGGGTTTCCTTTGGGTTCTCCGGTTTCCCCCTGCTTAGCGCTTCTGTCTCACAGCTAGAATGTCACCGGTTCAAATCTAGCCTTTATGCGTACCCTTTGCCTGTTCTCCCTGTGTCTGCATGGGTTGTCCTGCTTCCTCCCACAGTCCAAAAACATGTTGTGGGTTCGTCAGAGACCCTAAATTGTCCAGAAGTGCAAATGAGTGAGTGAAGGGTTGTATGGCTCTATATGACACTTGAACAAAAGGATTAATTCTTGTAGATCTCTATTTGTTACCCTGTGATAAACCCCTTGATCAGTCTAGGATCTTCCCGAGTGATGGCTAATATCGGCACTCCACCCCTCCAACCCCCAGCCCCTAACTGAAGAATGAGTGCTAAGATAACGAATTAATTAATGGAAAACAAGGACATTAGCGTGTTGGCGGCTCTAGGTCCTGCATAGGATTGCCATTGGTGTAAAGCCCAGGAAATGACCACGGTTGCTCGAAGTTGCAGTACAATGATGGTGACGGGACATTTGTCTCCGAAGTTTCACCTAATCGATCCTGCTGGTGGGTCCCCCTGCCCTTGCAAAAGTCTATCTTATTCCTCGTCTCGCATAAAGACAAAGAATTACTGAGTACACAACATGTAATCCAATGGGACTGGACAAAATCGTTCTGAATTCGAGAGTATTGCTTGTTCACTTTGCCTGCAGCCCCGGGGAAGAGGAGGCAAGAACAAAAAGGCGAGACAAAAACAGATCCAGCCCCACAGTGGGTCTGTTCACTGTAAATAATCATTATTTTTCTTAATGATATTGCAAAATACAGGATTTATATCCCCTTCGCGATGAATCTTACAGGCCAGAAACCTATCTGCTCCTATTTTACTGTCTTGCACCACTTCAAGAAGTTTCCTCACCCCTTTCCTTTTCTCCTCTTATTTTCCCACTCGGCTCCATGGCGCCTTTTTTCAGCGGCGCCCACGGGGTTCGTGTTTGCCAACGCTTTGGTAGAGGCTGAGAAGCAGGTGGGTGCCACGAGCTGGAGTGACACCGGGTGACGGGGTGACAGCTTGCTGCCCCCCCCGAGGAGGGATGCAGCACTTTGGTTGCAGACATGTCTGAAAAGTTCCCACCCAACGTTGTAAAGTTCGAGACAAACAACACACACGCCGTCGTACCTGCATGGAAATGCATAGGCAGGAGCAGGCGGGGGTGAAACAGCAGCGTTTGACAGGGGAAAGGTCTTGTAAAAATAACTAAATCATTTAATGTCTGAGGCTTTCCTGCACTGCAAGCTGGATTCACCTCCAAATGAGAAATCAAAAAATAACATGTTGTTATTACAGGTCTCCGAATGTGTTTCCCAACAAACAGCTTGCAAAAACAAACCCTGGGATCTGTTGATTGACTTGGATGTTAAACAAACAAAAAAAATCCCAAAAGATAGACGGGTGTAGAGATTAGCAGCAGCCGAGCCCCAGGCTTGTTTGAGGTAGCAGAAGAGAGAGGTTTGTAAAGATAAAACATGGATGTACAATATTACAAACATTTTCAAAGTTTGTTTTCAATTTTTTCGGGGGGGAGGACTAAAATATTTCCAAGCCGCACAGAGAAACCCAATCTTGCTTTTCACTGATAAAGAAAAAAAAGAAATACAATTTTAAATAGTTTAGTACTGATGAGTTAATTTCGTCTGCCCTTCATAAAACTTCTGAAGTAAAAGAAATTATACCCCTTCAATCAAAAACCAGTGAAGTCATATGTTAGAATTAACCTGCTTTTTGGTTTTTATCTTTACAAAGTTTGTCAAATGTATCAAATTATAATGCAGTTGTTGAAAATGCACTGCATAAGGACAACAATGTTAAGTGAAGTAAGACAATGACTTAAGGTGAAGGTCAGGGGGAAATTAAAGTAGACTTTTCAACTCCGTAGTTTAGTTACACTTATACAAAAGAAAAAAGTTTTGTATCCTGTGACATTGTTATTATTATCATTATTGTTGTTATTTTTATCATTATTACTAAATCCTCATTATTACATTATTATTGTTAAAATCAACCGTTTTGAAATTGTCATTTAAAAACTTTTTTTTTGTCCTATTTATGTGTAAATGTGTATGTATATATGTGTATGTGTATATTGTGTATATTGTGCATATGTGTATATGTATATTCATGTAGGTATGGGTATGTGTGTAAAAATGTATGTATACGTGTGTGTGGAATGTATGGTGGCTTATGTGCATATGTGTTTGCACTGTCATATTTGTGTATTTATCTTTCCTGTTTTTTTTTTTTTGTTTTTTTTTCTCCTCTAATGTTGCTGCTGCAACACCTGAATTTCCCCTATGGGGATCAATAAAGTATTATCTTATCTTATCTTATCTTATCTTATCTTATCTTATCTTATCTTATCTTATCTTATCTTATCTTATCTTATCTTATCTTATCTTATCTTATCTTATCTTATCTTATCTTATCTTATTTGATTTTATGATTGGATTGTAAGCAGGCGTGACTCAGTCCTGAACCTTTAGGCAGGAAAAGACCTTGGAGAGAAAATAGCAAAAAATATAAACAGGAAAAAATCAGATTCCATGTTTTATTGTGATCTAATCACGTCAACCCAGTAGTCTGTTGGCATAAAAACGACACTGGCATTACATTGTAATTATATTTATGACTTGTACCACAACAATCCATTGTTGGTATATCATTTTAAAAAGCTGGTAAAATACTCAAAGTGACAGCATATATACATTATTGTAGGTTTTTACCATCTTATTTTTGTCACTTGCATTTATAGAAACATTTAATTGTATATGAGGTCACGATTATTTTTTGACTCCAGGAACGTTTGGTAGCTTGAAGTGTTTTGACTTAAATCCCTTCGTTAATCCCTTCATTTTTCACTCAGCCACCTCCCCCCAACCATCCCCCCACGCCCCTGAGCCGCCGAGCTACACTAATACGTTCATGTGAACCGAAATAAACGCTCGGGAAGAAAAAAAAAGGAAACTGCGGAACCTCGAGACGGGCCGGCACCCGAAGGTACTGCACTCCATCAGCCTGAGAAATGGACTCTGCTACTGTTTACTTCGGCTCAGGTACTATTGCTTTTTTCTTGTTTTTTTTTTATTTATATATTTATTTCCCTTATACTGCCTTCACCGGGTTTACCCTTGCTCACGAACGGTGTACATTAACCGAATGTGACGGGGCAAAACCGCCAGCTCCCGCGCAGACATGCACAAGTCGGAGGACTCAGAGGCCGCCAATTACCCGCAACCCAGCCAGCCAGCCAGCCAGCCAGCCAGCCAGCCAGGGGAAAATGCTTGAAAGTTATGGTTCAATTAGGAATGAGGGTAAAAATAATCTAATCCATAAATTAGCTAAAGTCAATTAGGACAACTCACCAATTAAGGACAAATCTGTTACTTGAGGGCATGGCAATAATGAGGTTGCGGGGAGGAGCCAAGCTGAGACTGTGTCCTTGCTTGTTTGTGTGACACTTTACAAATACGGGAGGGGGTTGTTTTTTTTTGTATGGAATTAGATCGCAAATTGAATTGTGCGGGTACCTGGGCTCCACATCTGGCCACACCATCAAGCTAGAGATACAGAGTGAGAGAAAGAGAGGGGTAGGCGAAGAGAGTGAGAGAGAGTCTTTGCCTGACTATTTATAGATGTTGTGTCAGTCTGAATAAATGTGGATGTTGGCGCTTGTGTGGTTTGCGGCGCGTGACTCTCAGCCGCTCAATACCGGCAAAACCCTAGTGTTTTTCATGGGGGGGTATTTATAGACAACCGATTTTCATTTTCAAACTGGATTACCCTTCCTTTAACCTGAGCATTAGTGTATATCCACATGGACAAATGCCCTCGCCTGATTTTCAACACGCTGGAAACTCTGACCCCCCCCCACCCCACCCCCCGTCGTGAAATAGGACCTTAAAATCCTCTTTACCTTTGACTCTTCCTGACTTGGGCCCAACTGGGCACTCGGAGGTCCCCACTTCGCCCACGTAGGCTTCTGAAGACAGGAATCGGTTGTTGTTTTTTTTAACATTTTTTTAAAACCCATCCTATCCCAGCGGTTTCCCGCAAGATGTTTCGGTATCAAAGTCAAGGCGTAACGCTAACAGATGGAAAACATCTCCGGCGCAAATGGTCACCACCAAGGAAGGGAAAGGAGGGCTTTTTTTCCGCTCTTTTTCTCAAGACCAAGCTGATGTTGTTTGATACAAGGCGGCTCTCGAAGCAGGAAACCATTGATCTCGCCAACTATCGAGTGCTGCAACACATCAGACACACACTGAACCTTTTTTGCAGAGAGACTGCTTGTTGAAGCGCTGCTTTTATGTGCTCCCTCTCGCTCTTCCATTCCTGCCCACACATCACGGATTTAAGTGTGATTTGGGGGGGAATGGATACGGTGTTTGGGTGGTGGTTGGGGGGATTACGGGGAGGTCCGATTAGAACTTCTCGTGTGAAGGAGTGGGGGTCAGTGATGATGTTGACACAGGGTGAGGGACCCCGGTGCTCCCCGAGGGCAAGGAGCCGTGGAGCTGCTTCCCCGCCTCCCCGAGTCTCCAGAGTACCCGCTCCTGGTCTGAAGGAAACTAAACACAGACTTATTTCCCTCAGACCTCAGCTTCATCTCTGGTCCACCTCCACACAGTCCCCCAGAGATGTTGGGTGTGAATGACCACAGCTACTTAACCCTTTGAGTTCCTTTGCTAGAGGGGCGAAGAGTCCAACCTGGCGTGATTACCGCAAGGACCTCCACAGCTGGCAGCCATTCATCATTCCAAACAGCAATGCAACCTTTGATACCCGACCATGAGGTGCAAGTCTCACATATGTGTAAAAAAAAGTGGGGATAGAGGGTTAAACAATTAGAAGGGATATCCATTTTGATCTTTGAATCCTGGGATCATAACAAGAGTCTTATATGGCTGACCCAAGAGAGTCACACTGTACTGACATATGGCAGGGTCAGATGAGCGTAGCCATGGAGAATTTGAACACTAATGCTCTTGACCTTTAGAAAAGAGTGAGAAGAGCTATAACAGAGGGAGCACGAGGGAGAGAGAGAGCCAGAGAGAGAGCGAGGGAGAGTGACAGACGAGCAAATTCAGAAGCCGTCGAGAAAACGCAAGCTGCAAGAGGCAACAGGAGCAAGGCCTAAAAATAGAAGTGCAAAAGCAGCTGCAGAACCGGTGTCTGCGTAAGGCGAGCGTAAGATTGATTGGAGGCAGGAAGACAAACGCAAGGTAAGACAATTATCATCCGAGGAAGGCTAGACCTGCTCGACGGAGAGTTCCCTTCCAGAGTTCTCAATTCTTCTCAGACACTGGGGAGAAAAACTACCCCAGGGTTTCCCGCATCAGGATGTTGAAGGTAGTACCGATGTTCATTTCAGAGGCAACATCTGTAGCCCCTGAGGTTTCTTTGGATTGGAGTTCTTTCCATGTGGCAAAAGCAAGCTTTTGCGGATGTGCTGGTGCCCAATGCTGATGGACACAGCTTCTTGATTGAAGAAAGATAAACATTGAAGAGTAAGATGGTTTTTAAGCGTTCTTCAACTTGCAACCATTGATGACGTTAGCTTCCCGACTTCATTGGTACTGACAAGAAGGGCCTTGAGAAGGTTTTGTCTTCCTCCTAAGAAGCGGTGGATGCCTGGTGACTGCAGCTTTGTGAGATAAAGAATTAAAAAAGAATTTTTGAAAGTTATCATCAACCGCAGTGAAACAGCGAGACTTTTTAGTGCAACAATAATTTCACACATGATTCGGTAAAAACTGAAAATCGAAGCTTCCCCGGTTGAAAACGGTGCACATTTCAACTTTCATCCGGCATACTTCATAGATATCAGCTCCTTTAGTGCCTGACTATGTCTGGCTCCGTGTTCATTGTTAGTTTATTACTTAACACCTTGGTATTTGATCAGATGGCACGCGCTTCACCAATGGCGAGCTCAAAAAAATAGCTACCTGTTTTTCGCTGAAGGTCATACAGATGTGAAATGCACTCATGGAAATCAGACAAAAGAAAAAAACGATGCATGGATGCTCAGTTTGGTCATAATAGACGAGACAGCTGGTGGGGGATAACTCTCCAGTCAAGTAGAATTACACCAGTGTGAGAAGAGGAAGTTACAATTAGCCTTGGTCCTGGTGCACGTAATGTGTTTATGTAAGTTGTTCTCCAATATTAGTCCCAATCAGTCAGAGCTTTTATACAACTGCAAGAATCACGAGTTATGTTAATTGATATATTTGAGTAAATTTGGTTTCCAAATCTATACAGTTTACTGTATTAATATTCATCCATTCATTATCTGTACCGCTTATCCACTCAGGGTCTCGGGGCTGTGGGAGCCTATCACATGATCACATATGGAGACATACAACCATTCACTCTGTCATTCAGACATCTGGGCAATTTAGGATCTTCAATGAACCTGCTGCATGTTTTTCGACTGTGGGAGGAAAGCAGAAGACCAGGAGGTAACCCATGCAGAGAGCATGCAAACTTCACTCCCTGTCGGAAGCATTACCCACAATAATGCATATTCAAATGCTAACTATTATTTATAGAACCACGGCAAGCGAATGCCCCTAATTAAGTACAAGTTGGCTTATGAACAGAGTTTGGATCAAATTTTGAATCAATCTGCGAACAATCTGCATTTCGTTGTTGTAATGTAGCAACAGTCAGACAGTTCCTACGTTACCTGCATGGATTTCCAGCGAGTTCTCTGGTTTCCTCTCACAGTCCAAAAACATGCAGGAGGCTCATTGGAGAACCTTTATTGCCAATAATGTGTGAATTATAGTGTGAATGGTTGTTTGTCTCTATATGTAGATATACATATTGTCTCTTTATGATCAACTAATGATTGAATTTACAAAATTAAACACGAAAAAGTGTGCATGCTGCAGGCTTGACAACCTGCCAACCTGTTAATCTACATTTATTTTCAGTATTTCCGGTGCATTTATCAGAATTTGAATTCCTTCATTGAGTACTTTTAATCTTTAGGACAAGCTAAAGCACCCCTACGACCCTGAGTGTAGGCTAAGCAATATCGATAATGAATGAATGAATGACTCTGTTACATTTACAAATCTATTATTGGGATGTCAAGATTATGTAACATACATCTAACTCATGATATGAGAACTTCATCCAAACCTATTTCAGTGCTTATTCATGGACAACTTCATTCTGCAATGAAACATTGCACATACGGTGCCATAAATTTAGGTCTTAACCCCCATCCATTCAAGACATTTTCATACAGTTCTCATTAATACGTCAACTTTACTCGCCATTTTCTAATTGTATGTTACAGCTTTGTATGTAATAGATGGACGAACACCCATTGACCTTTTAGCATCTACCAGCATAAATGGCATAAAAACGTTTTCAATGGACGCTATATCATACTATTTAGGAAAAAAAAAATATCCACAAAGTTTGTTATTATGTGAGAATTTTAAAAAGCTTCCAATAATAACCCGACTTACTTTTCTTCATGAGACGCTGCCGTATTCCGGACACTGATTATTTACACTTTTGTGCACATCAACCCACAGACGATTGACTTTTTAACTGTCACATCTCTCCACCGAGGATAAGACTTTTAATGAACTGAGAGTGGCGATGCTGTTAACCAAACCTTCGGCACTGCTCCAGCGTGTTTGTCCAGGAAGGCTCCGTAAAGAAGTATTACTTTGACGGGTCGGAACTCGTTTAAAGCCATGACAGTTTTCAATTGTCTAATAAAGTTATACGCCTGAGCTCTGGTAATCACTAGAAGTTTCTCTTGTCACATGAACGGCCCGATTCTGAGAAGCAGAGGAGACAGTTGGACTGCCACTGTTTGTTGTTTGGTTGAATCGCATTAACCCTGTTTCTTGAGCTGATTACTTGGGATACAACGAAGGCCTCTCAAAACTGTTCTGTAAGACGAGTACATGACTGTTACGTAGAAACCTTTTTTTTTTTTTTTTTTTTTAAAAAGTCACTCACAACCACCTAGCATTGGGGAGAAATGCATTCATGTATCATTTGACGCTTGATTCCAACAATATATTCAACAACTTGTTGACAACACAAACGATATTCCAATGCATTACCAAAGGCTGGTGACTAAGAGTTAAGATATGGGCCTGCTGTGGCTCAGTTGGTAGAGAGGTGCCAATCTGAAGGTTGGTGGTTTGATTCACAGCCCCCCTATCTGCTTGTGGAAGTGTTCTGGGGAAAGACACTGAACCCCCTGAAGGCCTGGTTAGCCACTTGCAGGGCAGCTCTGACGCCATTGTTGTTGCTGTTGCTGCAAGTATGAAAATGGGTTAATGCTATTTTTCGTGAAGCACTTTGAAACCACAGTGTGTGGAAGCCTGCTATGAGTTGAGACCATGACTCAAAAGTTATAAATGCGATATCAAGAGGTATTTGTATGAATCAGGATTAATGGGATAACCTCAGTATTTCAAACTTCAAGTCCTCTTCTTTGTCTTTTCCTTTTGTCTCCATCTAGTCCTCTCCTCTGCTTCCTCTGCTCTCGCACCAACTAAACTCATGTCCTCTCTCACTCCATTAATAAACCTCCTCTTCGCTGTTCTTCTAGTTCTCCTATCTGGCAGTTCTGACTTCAGCATCCTTCTTACTCCAATCTTCAGTCTCCATGTCCAAACCATCTCTGTCTGACTTGTATCTCCTGAACATCTAACATGTGCCGTCGCTCTGATGGACTCATTCCTGATCCTATCTATCCTCCTCCCAAAGAGAACCTTTGCATCTTCATCCCTGCTACCTCCAAGCTCTGCCTTCTGACTCCTCAATCCCACTGTCTGTAAACCAGACAACATATCTGGTCTCACAACCTTTCTTTACACTTTCTCCTTTAAAAGGAAGGGGTCCAGTGTGATGCATTTCTCCCTCTGGAATCAGAAAACCTTGGATGCCACGAAAACCATGGAAACATTTAACAGCCGTACCGCTCCGTCAGCTGTCTGCTAATGGATTTCGAACCGGAGTCAAGATTCCGGGGAGTTGCAATCTGTGCCAAATATGACAGCGCAGTTCATGAAATTTGATTTAAGAAGTCGTTTTCAGTGAAAAATGAGCCGTATTTTAAATATACATATGCATTTTTATTTTGTTCATTATGTGGATATGCCGCGGATTGCTGGTGTTTTTACAATTTTACTGAAGTTCAACTTTATGCATGAAAGGAACGCGACCCCAATGTTCTCTGAATACCCGGCATAGACAGTGTTGTTAGTCACAGTGTCTAGAATGGTACTAATGACCCCAGGTATATCTCTGAAGCAAGAGTCAAGTACTCGCAACAAGATTGAGAATCGCTCATCACGCACAGAAGCCAGTAGTACACAAAACTAAGCTATTTATGGGGTGGTTACTTATGAATAGAGTGATATCTGAGTGCGACAGATGTATCACTGCGCTCTGAGCGCTGAGAGGGAGCATCATTAGCACACTGACTGACATAACTGATGGCTGGCACCGAGAGGAGAGGGATGGAGGGTGAAACGGAGGGGGAGGATACAGAGCAGAATCTGTGCCAGCTATCACCCTCTGGCTGCTCTCAAATGTTTTAATCACAGTGACGGCGTTCTCACTCGGCAATCCCTTGGGAGACCCAGGTAGCTTAGCCACACTTGACATTAACCACAAGGCGAATACACCCTTGTTTAAAGCAGACAAGGCTTCATTGCCATGCTTTTTGTCCGACCGCTTTTGTTGCTACATCGACATCCACAAGTAAAGGAACATGTATTTTGCAAAACGGCAGGCCCCCCTTTTTTTTCCAGGCTATGGATGTTTTGTTGTGCCGCTTCAGGTCTAATTTTCTGTTTATTTTCATTTTTACTCCCCGGGCACAGCGAGCTCAGGACGGCCCTTTTCAAACAGTTACATCACTGGCAATAAGATCAATCACCGTCAGCCAGTCATATTTGCTTGCCTTTGGCTTCGCGTCAAAACAAGTTGTGCTGAGTCGGGTCTCGGTCGTATTTTTGGCGGTGCCAGTGCCGATTCTGACAAAATGCGAGGGATGAGTTCAGACAGGGGGGGAGAGGAAATGCGCGTGCTTTCCGGAGTGGCATTGTGTCTCCGGTCTGGGACTAAGTGCAGCAAAAGGTCTAGATGGTCCTGCAGGAGCAACCCATAAGACTTTTCATTTAAAGCTGCAATGTGGCACTGCGGTAGGAAAAAAAAAGCAAAACAATCAAATCCAAGGAATAAAATTGGACAAATTCTGGAATATTCATTAGACCAGGCGACCAACTCCTATCAGTTCTTGTCTCCATCTCTGCTCCCGAACTCTGCACTCTAAGTGTGATGTAACCACTCGTCTATGGGAGAGTCTATAAATGTTTTAGCCGTCACTGTTAAATTTATTTCAGATGCAGTTTGTGGGTCCTTGGGCTTAAAATAATTCAAATGATGTCCCCTAAGAGTCTGCAAACTGTATATCCATTCTAAACACAAAGTGTAACTCTTCGTCCTTTCCTAGGGATTGCGATCAAAGCGCTGGCAGCCTCGCTGACTGACAGAGATATGAAATGGAATTAAACTCGAACAAAAGTCCGCGCCTTTTGTTGTTTCACGTGTAACATGAGAAGACATCCGAGGCACCATGCGAGCAGCATATAGGCAAAGTAGACCATTGAGATGAGGCGGTAAGGGGATTTTATTCAGGTGGGGGGGGATGCTGCTGAGGCAGGATATGATAAGCAAAACTGGGAGCAGGTTGGCAGACGAACGCGGCCAACGCAGAGGTCCAACGGCAGAGCTGCCAGGCAGGTTGACGAGGAAGAGGAGTGTCTGGAGGCAGCCAGGCAGGCTTACTGTAATGCAGTGGGCGGACAACAAGGCAGGAGAGCTGGGGAATTCCTGGACGTCCCAGGAGAAAGTTACACTGTGAGTGTTCTGAGAGATCAACTCCACAGAGCAACAGAAACGTAGGCTTCGTGAAATAAACCACCGTTGAGTGGCAAAAGAGTTCTTTACACGCCAAGCGAGGTTTAAAACTGATATGTAATCATTGGAGAGAGGCGGGGTTCACTCAGGACCAGATCACAAGTCGATCAAAGGACCACATAGAGAGCGAGACATCTACTCTCTCACACGTCATACAGAGACATATACCCATTCACCCCTCATTCATCTGTTATATGCAGACATATTGTGGCGCTTGGCGAGGAATAATCGATGACGAAGCCTTGGAGTCTTGAATGAGAGATTACGTTTATTATCGAGCAACACCATAACACTACACAACAACCCGAACACTTCAGGGGTGCACTAATATAAGCCTCTGGCCTAAGCCACGTCCCCAGCCCCTGGTCCCGTGGGGTGAGAGTATAGCCCCTCAGTGTCCACCACAATATAGCCGTTTACACTATCATTCACTTGTCATATAAAGATGCTCAGCCATTCACTTTTGCATTCACATGAAATATCAGAATCAGAATCAGAAAGTCTTTATTCGCCAGGTATTTTTTCAAATACGAGGAATTTACTATAGTTTGTCACTGCTTAGTGGGGACACATGGAGCACTCATTAAATAAAAAAGTGAAATCAGGACAAGTGTAATTGATGGTGCAAATGAGCAAGTGCCGCAAAGTAGTGCAATAGAGAAGGGATGAGACAGTTTCCGTGGGGGTCCTGGGTCTTATTGATGAGATAGGCTGCAGACGGGGAGAAACTGTTTTTGTGGCAAGAGCTTTTGGTCCTGACGGACCTCAGCCCCCTGCCAGATGGGAATGGTTCAAACAGTCTGTGCTGAGGGTGAGACGGGTCAGACATGATCTTTCAATCACACCTGAGGGTCCTGGAGGCGTACAGATCCTGTACAGATGGCAGACTGCGGACAGTCACCTTATCTGCAGAGCGGATGATACGTTTGTCTTATGGAGATGTACACAGACAAACATCCGTTCACTCATCAAAGAGAGAAATACAACCATTCACTCTGTCATTAATCCGTCATGTAGAGACATGCAACCATTCACTCTTTATTCACATGTTATATAGAGACAAACATTCATCACTTTCTCATTCTCTGGTAGTATAGACAGAGTCATCCACTCTGTCATTCAGCCGTCATTTACCATCCAGCCATTTACTCTCTCATTCGCACATCATACAGAGTTCTTCAACCATTCACTTTGTCATTCACACGTCACATACAGACACACAACCATTCAGCCCCTCGTCCGTCTGTCATATTGAAACATAAGGTCATGTTAAATGCAGGCATTCAACCCAAATGCAAGGACACTCCCAGGAGATAAGGTCTTTAAGGATTTGTTCAGAAATTGAGGGCTGTGCTGGGTCCGGGGATGTCTCTGGAGCCGAGGGACACTGAGAGGCAAGGTCGGTCCCGGGAGGCCAGGCAGAACGGCGCTAGAACTCGTAGGGAACTCGAAGGTGACTCAAAGAGGCAAGGGGACTCGAAGAGGAAAGGGAACTCTAAGAGGCAAGGAGACTCGAAGAGGAAAGGGAACTCTAAGAGGCAAGGAGACTCGAAGAGGCAGCCATCGAGACATAGACCTCTGGACCCAGGAAGGACGAACTGGCGAGGGGGGATGAGAGGTAGAATTTGCGAGGAAGGGTGAGACATTGAATTAGCGTGAGGAACTGTGAGCCGTGAGGAAAGGCCCCCTATTGGAATCAAACCAGGAACCCTCTTGCTGTGAGGTGGAAGTGCTAACCCTTTTTGAATGTTCTTTTTTTCAATCCAGTGTGACTATGGCCATTTTTCCCTGATCCCCTGCGCTGAAAACATGATTCCTTTATGTGATTTGCACAGAAGTTGTAACGAGGGGTGACGCTTGACAGGAAGTCGGACCATTAAAAGAATGTGGTGGAGGCAAAAGATCCCCTCCAGCACCACACCACCACACCTTGTTCCATGCTGCCCGTTGACTGGGAAATTGAATTAAAATAAATAATGTGTTGAGAAAGCAGCTGAAATTCTCATAAAAAATAAGGGGTTTATCTACAGCGTAAGGCGACTGTACTGGTACTCAAATAGGAATTTAAAATCAACCTCAGCATACATAAAAGGTAGAGGAAAAAATAAAACGAGTGATTTAATGGCTTATAAAATCTGTGTGTGTGTCCGTCCCGCTATTCTAGAGGTCCTCGAAACAAGCCACTCCCCTAATTCAGATGGATAAAAAGTAAAAAATAATACAGTACATTAACTTTTAGCAATAAAGGCAAGGGAATATTGCTCTACAGCCTGTTTGAGGGAATGAATGCAAGCACAAATCAAACTACTTAGGGATTAGTTTAGCAGCAGCGCACTCAAGGTCTTCTAAACTTTCTTCATTTGTGGCTTGGCTTGATCTACCGCAGCACTAGGCGTCCAACATTGTTAGGTATTTTCTGAATATTAAAGCTAATGTATCATGACAGCTATTACCATTTCACTGTTATCGCTGTTGTTATCATTACTATGAGATCATTTGAGGCGGTCCCTCTCTTACGCTCCATCCTTCTACCCACAACTGGTCGAGGCAGAAGGCCACCCACAATGAGCTGGTTTCTGTCCAATGTTTCTGCACTGGAAAAAGGCAGTGTCTCCTCGCCTGGGAAACAGACGTCAGTCAACTCTGTTGTGATTTGGCACCATATCAATAAAATCTGACTTGACTTGACTACATATGGACAGCATTGCATTTTGCAACTTGCAAAGTGGCAACGCAAGGCAGGGTAAATCAGCTTTTGTCTAGACGATACATCTGCATTTGGAACATGACGTACCAGCAACAACACGGGGTAAAACGCATTACGCGTGAGGCTTGTCTCCGATTCGATGATGGACTTTTCAAACGTGCCCCTGATTGACGCCGCCGCTGCCCGTCGGCTCAAACCCAGAGCGGAAGTAATCCTAATTCAGGCCGTTCATACAGTTGCACCGTGTCTAGTTTCAGGACAGGGAACTCGCTGAGGGTATTTTCGGGACCATTAACTCCGTATTGATGTGACACCGGGGCAAATATGCGTGTTGAACGCTGATTAAATTAACTCTGGATGGCATTTGTGTTAATAACAGCGGCACTGCTTATTACTTAAAGGATTGCATCCATCACAGTAATAACTAAACTTAGAATCCCTTTTCCTGCATGACACATCATGACGCCCCGTCTAAATTATCCAGGACACAAGATATATTATGTAATTTGTTTTATAATAATTAGTTTGAAGAGAATCAACCTGCACCATAAGCGAAAAACACATTTAGACACCCAGGCGATGTTTAAAGCTATTTAAATCCCAGACAAACACCATCATGAGCGAAGTTCGGTTTCAGTACATCGTTTTAAAGAATGCGGTCCAAACCCGCTCCACATGGAAAGTGTCATGAGACATCTGCGTTGTGATTTCGCATTATATTTATAAAATCTAACTTGACTTCAATAGATAGGCGCTGAAAGTGAAAAAAAAAAGAAAAAAGACGACTGTGGAGGAGACAACAAGGATGATCAGACTCGATATGAGTGAAACTTCAATGGGGAACAAAAGCCCACATCAAAATAACGTAAATTAGAAAATGACACAAAGGCATAAAAAAAGCGACTACATGCAACCTTTTTTCAAGCACCCATTAAGAACTACTTTTCTGCTGTCAGAGAACGTCAGTTTACCACTGCTTTGGCTTTACGCTGAGAGCGTTCAAATATCTTGTAAATCAAAGGGCTGTCAAAAATGTTTAATTAGACCGGCAACATTGTCAAGAACTCAGTTTCATCTAATCTCAAAACCAGCCGTTCCTCTGCACTTCAGGCAGGAGAATACAATCTGGAGAGGAAGGTGACGGACGTCTTGCCGAATTAAGTAAAACAGTGATAAGAGATAGTCTCCTTGCTGGGACACAAGTGTGATAAGCAGGGTTCAATCAAATCGGAAAAAAAGAAGCAAAAAACAATTTGACTATTTCTTCAGTGATGAAAACGTCTGTTCTCTCACGCTAATTATAAACAACGTCTGGAGTGGAGGGTCTATTATGGAAACCAAGGCTGGGGAGAGGTGATAAAGTACGGATATGTTTGTTTACGCTGGACGTGTCGTGTTTCGCCCATATTGGACAGAGCCTGGGGAAAAAATACAAAAATACCTCCGGCCTACCGTACATGTGGAGCGAGATCAGTAGCGGTGCACACCGTCCCAGGTCTAGTCAGAGTACAGATTTAACACAAGATTTTACGCAAGTAAAAGTTTGAAAACATTCATTCATTCATTATCTATACCACTTACCCAGCACTATTAGTCACGCGTAGTGCTGGAGCCTACGCCAGCTGTCATTGAGCGACAGGTGGGGTCAATCCTGGACCGGTCACCAGCTGATCACATCTACATGTTGTCACTCCCAAGCCTGGGTTACATATGGACAAATTGGAACCCTTTTCTCCTCATTTTTTTGACTTACCTGGAGCATCATTATTCGGCGAACCTGGAGAAGAGACTTTTTTCCGCTGCAGCGTTAGTGGATGAACAATATCTTGTTTCCAAAAGAAAGATGTGGAAAATACAATCTCTGCTTTTATTTCAGTTAGGTTTAGATATAGATGATAATGTTGATGTAGACATGATGCTTGGTGATTCATCAGAAAATTACAACACATGGGGGTCAATGCGTTTGTATGTTGCTTGAAGGGAAAATTCTCTATTCGTCACACGGTTGATGCTTTGGGATGAGAACGTGCTCATCATATATAGCGGCATACAACCATTCACACATCCGAACAATTTGGACTCTTCAATGAACCTCCTGCATATTTTAGGACTGTGGGAACCAGAGAACTGTGAGAAAACCAACACAGACACTTGGAGAACATGGAGACTCCCAAAAGACTTCCCCTGTTGAAATCAAACAAGGTTCAACCACCTCCGTGAGGTGCCCTAACCTCTGCGCTATCGCGCCTCCCTAAAATTAATCAATTCAAAGCAAATATGGATATTTGACCTCTGTCCATCCATCCATCCATCCATCCATCCATCCATCCATCCATCCATCCATCCATCCATCCATCCATCCATCCACCCATCCATCCATCCATCCATCCATCCATCCATCCATCCATCCATCCATCCATCCATCCCCCTCCATCCTCTCTACTCTATCTACATC